>JAIKVH010000177.1:2582-19010 GCA_024679275.1 Phytophthora niederhauseri
GGGGGGGGCACGCTTTCTTGGTGGCAACAAGCACGCGGGTCACATGGCAGCAGTTTTAACTGTCCGCGAGAAGTCGGTACCCTCGTTTGCCTTGGTATTATGCTATTTTTTATTTTATTGTTTATTGCGTTAACTAATGTCGCGGCGTTCCCGGCGCCCAACTTGAGCAAAACCAGCTAAGGAAGTATACAGACGGTCTCTCTTACGCAATCCAAGAAAACGCGTGGATTGACTCAACATTTTGGAACATGTACGCAGAATTTTTTTTTATCTTTTTACAGACCCGCTCTCATTCGTGTTGACAATCGCGATTACCACGTATCCGAAGCAGGACAACAGCTTGTTACGATGCCACGCCGATCTCATTGCCCCAATCAGCACTGCTGTGTACCAACCACTAGATATGGGGTGACCGCTAACAGAAAAATCCGAAACCGCACAGGTAGATACACCGGGGGTACAGCAAAAGAAAAGTACATTCGTGCAATTCACGCAACAATAAGTGCTCGGAACGCCTTAAGTAAAAGGTGGTAAAAATACTGCTCCAAGAAGGCTATTGCGAAGCGCCACGATGTAACAATCTATAGGTCTATTCATTTACGTCAGTACCTTCACCGGCATGATTCCAACGTGCACACAATTTTTGCGCGAAGTGCATGTGAAACCAGCAGAGGAGTATCAGAGTAGATATTCAATCGCCATGCTTCTAGCTTTTGCTGAATGTAGCCAGTGAGGCACGCCGGTTCCCTAATCAAGCGATTTACAGGGACGAACTAGCCGTTGTGAAGCAACATTGGAGGAATATTTCCAATGCTCTGGGAGAGCCTATTCCAGGGCGGGGCCGGGACGAATTCAATGTAGGCCAAGGCCCCTAAAGCGACCCTACAGTCATAATTCTAAAAACAATATTATTTAAATATAAACTTTGAGCTGTTTTGCTAGTCCCATAGCTGGCCATAGCATCGACAGCTGGATATATATCATGACAAATATCCCAGCAGAGACACATTTATAGATCGAGTATTACAACATCAAGCGTACCATTGCAAACTATCGACCAGCTAGCCCAGAAGTAAAAAAAACAAGACAAAATGATACTGTAGAGCTGCTGGAGAAGCCGGCGTAATGACAGCGGTTCTTACCATTCGCGGTGATGGTATGTAAAAAAACAATAACTATATGTTGCTGTATTTTAGAGTACAAGCTTCCGATTACCTTCGTTTTCCGCGGTAACCTGTCGGCGATATCGATTGAGATGAGCTATCAAGCTACCTACGTGGTCACTACTACACTGTACAAGGGAAAGCGCGGATAGACAGTGTAGGGGGGATTTTACGAAAGTAATTTGCTACAACCATGAAGTAATGATATACAGAAAACACGTCCAGAAGGTTTGGACCCAGCTTCGAAGTTCGAGGACTTGGTCCTCCCGGACTAAGCTGTTCGCGGCGTCAAGACGCCGCGATGCGGCTCACCGCAAACGTTGGCCCTGGTTAGCCTGGTTGGACTGCGAGCTCATTTCTTCCGATGCTTGGGCTTGACGAAGTAGTCGGGTACTATGACAGGTGGTAGAGTTAGATGCTAGCCATTTAGCCGTATTAGAGATGTGGTTCTCGGCAACGTAAAGCCGTCGGGCCTTGTGTATAAGCTTCAAGTCACCCTACGGCTTGCGCTTTACGAAATCGCCGCTGTTGTGCAGGACGACGAATAAACTCCCAATAGTGGTCACAGCGTTCATAGCACCCTCCGCACGTATTGCATGCAATGCACTGTGTAACCTGTTATCCATCGAAATCACACACACCCAATACAGACAACGATGCATCGCAACCTGCGAGGCAGGATCTTTGTTGTTAGTGGGTACAACTCAAAGTGATCTGGTTCGGGACGAAGAATGCTCAGTCTCAGCGTGCGCACACACTATGTTGGGTGGTTCGTAAGCTGTGCAGCGTAAAGGAGTACCGAAAACAAAACAGTGGACCTAAGAAGTGTCGAAGTATACGAAAAAAAAAAACAGTGGACCTATGAAGGTGTCCAAGTATACTGACCCACAAGTGGACATGGTAGATTCCGTGTCATCTAACGATTCGGGTCAGAATCAATGAATCGACTCAAACAGGCACTCATCACGGTCTGTTAAGCGTGTGATAGTTGCTTAGGCTACGGGACAAGCGTGCAATCGTTTTTTTTTTTTTCAGAATATACGATCAATCTCGAAGGCGCAACTGTCCATCTGCCATAGTTTGGGTGGGGCTTCACTGGCAGTATTGCGTCTATTTACATAGCGAAACTAAAAAAAAGGATAGAATTGCCACTGATACCAAACTACAACAGTAACATAACATACAATATAGCAAATGCATACAACATAATACAACGATCTAAAACGAACTTGACAAACACTGGCAAAACAAAATCAAACTGGGATCCATGTGCTAGGAGTAACGTATCGTGTTTTCCAAGAGCAATATGTAGCCGAAGTGTAGTCTGTAACCCATGCGTGACCTTATAGAGAATGCGCAACGCACCATGCACATGGGGCTGAGTCGCAGGAATCTTAGGTCCGTCTTCCGCATCTCCCACGCCGGCCGTTGCGGCAGGAGTCCCGACTCATCTCCGGCGGCCTCATCCTCCGCGCCGTCTTTGCTGCTTCCGGCTCTTCTTCCTCACTCGAAGACGGGTGCTTCAGTCGCCCGGCGGCTATCCCGCTCCTGGCAGTCGCCATTAGTGGGGCGAGCTCGCAAAGTCACTTCGATTGACGTCATCCGTCCTTCCATCGTCTGCAGCCTCTCGCCCATCGCTTGAAGACGCGTCCAAGTAGTACGTGCTGTGCAACAAGTAAACCATCCAAGCCATTCACCCGTAATTTTCCAGTTGAGTCCATATGGAGTGTATGGAGTGGCTCAGTGGCCTTGGCTCCCACCATGTTCTTAATGAACATTCTTGTGTCTTTCATTGGGCGCATGTCTTACAAAAGAAATGAACCTTCTGCAGTTCAGAGTAAGATATTTGGACAGCCCAGCAATGTTCTTGTTACTTAGCGTTCGGATGAATTGCTCTTTACCAACATGGCCGAGCCTCAAGCGCCATTTTTTCAGGATATTGCCAAATTGGTACTAAAACCGCTTGTCCACACGGGTTTAACGTTCGGTAAGTAATATTCTTCACTTATAGCTACTGCAACAAACAGTAGCTTAAGTTACTTCCTATGAAAAGGGATAAACCTCCAAATTTTGACTGGATGGGCCTGTAACCTTGTTTGCCAAATAGTTTGCAATTAGCAAAAACCTGTCGCTTTTCCGGTCATATGAAATCCCCGCTAACTATAACACACTCAAATACCTTTCAGGCTTAAAAACATTCAGCTTTATTGATCCATTAAGTGCACTATGCGAAACGGTACCATTACCGTAAGTGAAGACGTGACTTTGGTCGGGCTGAAGGTTTTCGTGAACCAGCTTCGGCCTGATGTTATTTCTCGACCTGCACCAGTGTCAACGATCCACATATCTTTCGTCAACGTTATGTTCTGTAAATAACGAGAATAACGCGAATGCAATTTACGTACGATGGCCTCGAATTCGTCCATGCCCTTTGGTGGCGGCGTCTCAACCGACTAGCCGTCGTCCTGGTTTTCCGGGTTCAGACTGTTGATAGCGCCAATCAATTGATCCTCGTGGTCATTCTCAAGCGTCGCCCTATCGTCGTTACTGAGCTTCCTTTGTTCTTCAGCCACCGCAGCCTTGAGAGTGTTGATCGGTACTGCCTTCTTAGCGCCCGGGGCCGTGTTTATGTCCGTCCGGAAAAGAGGTCACCCTTGGCGGTTCGGGTCCCCGTCGGCTGCCTTCGTGGCACACGCCGAATAAAGTGTCCCACTTCTAAGCAATAGAAGCAACTCGTGCCGCCCTCGGTACCGGTGGGCTTCTTTGTTGGCAAACCACCTTGGCTCGGACGTTGTTGATGTAGGTAACCTGGGTCTTCTTCATAAGGCTTACGTCCGTTTGACTGAACATTCGGCGCAAAGTCCCTTCCACCTTGTCCGTTGTGAAGTCCGCCTTGGTCATCAAGATGGAGGACGCCCAGTACTCACTTGGCAGTTGCGACAGAACTTCGATGCAAAGCCAGGACTCGGACACCATCGCTTGGTTAAATAGTTTCCAAGTCTTCCTGTTGATCTCATTTCTTGCTTTCTGAGGTAGCGCAAACAGGGTCCTTAAGTCGCGCCAGGGCCTGCATGATAACTTAGTCGGAGACCTTGTCAGCTCAATCAAACCAGTCTCGTCATCTTGGCTAGATCTTTTTCGAGGAGCCTGGTCACCTCACATGCTATTACATGGCTATCTACCGTGAAGCACTCGCTCCACAACAAAGTGAAATGAGGCGTCGTGGTGACGAACAACTGGCCTGGCGAACGCTGCACGTGTATAGGCGACAGTTGCCCGGATACGTGCCCAAATCCGGGAAGCCACTATTGCTGCTCGTTGGACAATTGTACCTTCAAAGGTCGCTGCTGTAACGGGATCTACGAAACATGCGATGTGGAAATGTTCGCATCTCGCACTGAGGATTGGTCGTTAATGCGACGGACACCTTTCCGGTTGGCACTGACGTATCCGAACTGTGGAGAATTACAACTACGTTGTAGCCGTGCAGTCGCCAACCCAGGGCAACGTACCGCTGTATATCAACACCGAAAAGCGGGGAACCGTCGAGAGATTCATCAACCACAGTTGTGGCCCAAACACCGGGCGCCGACAAACGATGGTGTTAACAGCAAAGACCAGACTTCAGAGGCTTGACTGATTTCGCAGTTATTCCCCGTACTCTTGGGGCTATCCGTTGCTACCGCAACGCTGAGAGTTGATGCTCGAGTGTCTGAAACCGGCGACGCAAGCTTTGACCAAACTGGAGCGCTAAGCGCAGATGCATTGGCATGCAGAGATCCAGTGTATCTGATTGGTAGAAAGATAAGCCAATAGGAGGTCGTTGTAGGTACGTCTCGCCTTAGGTACAGTGAAACCAAGTTAAAATTGATATGCAGATGTAGGGCGGTCGGGGAGGCTTCGCGAAGTTTCTATCCGCCTGAACTACGGGGATGGCACTCTTCGTTTTGCAAGCCCTCCCCCAAGACAGCGCTTCTTCCAGTTACACTGGTAGCATTTGTTAGTCCCAGCAACCTGACTACAAGGAGCCCATGACGACCCAGCTACGGTACGAGCCGAGATCGACTGGCTGCAATCAAGCGATGGCAGAGCGCACACGAGTGCCCATCAATCTGCCCAAGTTCACCGGCAAGCGGTAGGAAGTCTTACGCGAATGGCTGTTCCATATTGAGAACGCCTGCCGCACCAACGGATTCGAAATCGACGACGCGAGCGCGCGTCCGCCGGAAATCGCCGGCTCGGCGATGGAAAAGCCGGCCCCAGGATGGGTCCTGCACTGGTCATCGACGGCGAGAAGTGAGGTGCATACGTGGCGTACCGTAGACTACGGTGATACGTGATTCGCCCACACATGCCGCACGACAAGATCCCGTGATCTCTGGGACGTTTATCGCGAGTAGGATGGCTTTATGAAGTAAGCCCGTAGTGAGGTAGGATACAAAAGAACAGGACGAAACTATTGATATCCACTCAAGCAATTATGCCACATATGGTCGGTCAAATACTTAAGTAGGTCATTTGAATCAAATAATTTTGGCATAATATTGTAACGATGATACCGCATCAAAAAACGATGATATTGCATTCAAAAACGACCATACTGTATCCGAAAACGATGGGACTTGTTTAGTACCCGCCCAATTAACAAAACTGAAAGAATACGAACCCCTCGCTTATATCGCTTTAAGGCTTGTTACGGGTGTTTGGCGATTGTTAATTATGGCGGTAACCGATTTGGTATACCACACGAATGGTCTCGTGTGATATTGAGGACGAGGAGCTACGCCATGACACCTGACGGTATTTAAGCTCAATTAAGGTGCCCTGAAACTGTGACGGAATTTCGCAACACGTACAGTACTACACAAGCTGTTGATGGTACATAAAGGTTTAGTTCGCACAATTACTGTAATTTACTACTCGAAGTACCGTACATAGGTTTACAGTGTCTCTGTATGGCCTACAGTAAGCAGCCCTCATTGACGGTCTTGCGGCTAAGATGGACAGTCGATTCTGGATGTTTTGCAGACTCCATGACGCAAGACTACGCTTGAGTACAGAAGGGCATCGCTCGCGATGGCGCCGCGCGAAGGGCGAAGGAATTATATGTATTCTGCGGGGTAAGGGATTTCGGCGCAAATACTAACAGTACCCTCGCGATTCGGTAATTAACGAAAATAAAGAAGCCAGGGACCCTCAGGGTGAAGCCGACTTGCTAAAGATGTGCCTGCACAGGCCTGCACAGGCCAGCGTTACAAATACCCCTGACTCAGAGTTCCTGAAGCGGACTCACGCCGGGTATGTTAAGCGTATGCGAGCAGCTCAACGCCAGCACAACCGGCAAACCTAGCAGAAGAAACAACGTGCCCGTCCAGAGACATTTCACGCCAAGTTGTCGCAACTCTGTCGTTACAATTCGCCCCCTGTGAGGGTTCAAGAGGCAAACCAGAGTCACTGAGAGCTGCTGTGGGTGAAGTGGATAAAAGGCCGTAGTGCGCTTACATAGCTAATCACGTTCGGAGATGGTTCCTCCCTTTTCCATGGTTTAATTATGCGTAAATATATATAACAATCTAAACCGGTAAACACCTGCTTGTGTTTACCGTACTGGCGTTAACTCGCTCCCATGCATGGAGACACGAAGCTACTAAAGCAAACACGTAGTGGCATTATAAAGGAACGGCTCACAAACGCCATGGTGCATGGTATTATGCAAAATCAATATTCAACGTGAGGGGCTCAAGCAAAACTACTCTATCGAAAGAGCTTCTTTGTTTAGGATCGGCCTTCCAGCAGACGTCGTTCCAGCTACGGTAGTCGCACTATCCGGTAGAGATACGACATCTTATTTTGGGTGTACAGTGCTTGTGTTGGTGAGAATTTCTGACCACAGTTTGGGTTGGTGAGAAATTCTCACCGCATTCTCACTGAGAATGCGCTTCCCCTGGGCGCTCACTCGGTTAGATCCAAGCCTCGCATGCAAACCATGGATGCGGGCTTTCTCCAATACTTGCACTGGCACCTCCCCGCAGAGATGCCGACAAGCCATCCTTCGGTAGATTGGCTGTTGGACTCCATGTGTGCGTAGTTGGATCCCATCCGAGCCGTAACAGCAAGGTACTCCACCGTCCGCTTCTTTGAACGAATGTAAAACTGAGGTGCTGAACGGGATACCTCTCGAACTTGTCTTCGGTTTGGGCGTTTCACAAGCGGCGGTTGAAGCTGAACCAACTTGTCTTTTGCTAGTTGTTTGGTCCTGCCCAGAAGTGGCATGGTTAGCCCGGGGTTCAAACGAAACGTGCGCCTTTGGTAACCCACAGCATTTCATTTTCAGTGTGTGGTATAATGTGTTCATTTAGCAAAACTAACAATCTACAATAGCCGTCCCGGTCCGATGGCCCATACGCGTCCATCTCGGCAACCCGGTGCTCCTCCAGCACCATCACCTCAGCTGTAGGAAGTAGGTGTCTTGTGAATGCTCTACGAGCTGAGGTACCCGGTGCTCCTCCAGCACCATCACCTCAGCTGTAGGAAGTAGGTGTCTTGTGAATGCTCTACGGGCTGAGGTCCCTGTGAAGCGCGCACTCGATCACCAGCGTGGCACAGCCCACGCTGACTTGCTTGGGAGGTGGGGGCTGGAAGCAAGGACCGTCACACCCTCGCGCCCCGTCGACTCGTTGCTCGGCGCCATGGTTCGCCAGTCCGCGAGCTATCTTGACTTGAGGAGCCGGTGCGCGGTGGTGTCTGTCCGCGCGCTCGGTGACTCGTTGCTCGGCGCCTCAGGTCGTCGGCCTGCGAGATGTAGTGAATTGGGTGGGATAACACGCGAGGTGGCAGCTGGCCCTCGCGCCCCTCACCCACCGATCCGGTGACCTGCCGGTTCAGTGTTTAGCCTGCAAATACATGTAGGCAATGACTTCCAGGTGGGCCAACGGCGTCACTCGTGGCCTGGTTTCGAACGGAAAACGGCGCGACAATCTACCTGTAGACTGCCGTGGGCCCCCACAGCCCCGCCTTCCGGCTGACGACTAAATCGCCGCAATACATCACCGCATGCAGTAATGCAGACACTCAGCTTGGTCCGAGGCGTCACCCTCGAGCCGCCCGGCCGGGCATGCGCGCATGTCGGCCAGGTGCACGCCGTCCATTAAGTTTCGGTCGCCAGGAACGGCTGGCCCCCCGAGGGGGGCGTCGCCTTCCAGTCGTGGCCAATCAGAGCGCTCTCGATGCTCACCGGCGCGCTCTGATTCGCCGAGCCACTGGGTCAGCTGGCTCTTCCGCCGCGCCGCCCGTTGATTGGCTCCCCCGGCGACTTGAGCTCCACAGCGCAAATTGGCGAGTGGTAACCCACAGCACTCGGATAGAACTCTGATCAAGAGGCCCATTTTTAGTCGCGCCCTGAATGTGTAGTCGTACTTGATAACGCGATTGAATTGTTACATTGGGTTATTGATGGTAGCGGGTCCAGGTCCCGTGTATTGTAAACGACAAAAGTGATTGGACCAAGATTTTCTAACACGCTACTAAAATTGGCATACCTCTGTCGATACTGATTCGTAAAAGCTAAAAATACTACCGGTCGCTTTGTTATTGTGTTGGCCATCTATTTAGCTATCCACCACGTATCGACTCGCCGAAGCGGGATGCAGTCCCGCGTGGAACTTACCCCGGGTCAGAAGAGATTTGTAGTGCGCTGCTACAAATTCATGGACAATAAAGCTGCCCGAGCAGCATTCGACATACACCGAACCCGGGACCTTGTGGTGATGTGTCTTGGCATCGCCCATGGCACGGTTACGACCGCAATGGGGGAGTACAACGCAGATAATTCGACCAACTTCGAGGTCAACTTCTTCATTGCAGCGATGGTGATACTTTTCGGATACTTAACAATTACCTGTATGAATTTATACATGCAGCCAAAATCTTCTGAACGTGGTCGGCCTCGAACGTATGATCCTGCCGAGCTCGAACCTGTGATCCGAAGCTTCATCAAAACTCAAAACAAGCTCGTGCAACCTGTCACGGCAAGTAAAATAATTGTCGAGGTTGCTGAAAAGACGGGTGTAACACTGGAGCTGAGGACAATGCAGCGGCTGCTAACTGACCTCGGGCTCCATTACATGGTGTGTAATAAGAGGCACGTTGCTGCTTATTCACCTGAAAATGTGCGTTTTAGAGCTGCCTACCTAGAAAAAAAAGCTGTCCAACCGGCGTCATCAACGCCACGGTCAGTTTAACCCGCTGCAAACAGAGGTTTTTCTGGACAAGTCATTCTGCAACATGAACCACGTCGCTGGAAAAACCTGGGTGCTTGAAGACAAAGTACGGTATAACAAGAGCGGAAAGGGCCAGCGGTAATTCTCTTCATTTGTCAAATATGTATTTTACTTAAACCTTTCAGACAATATTTTTTTGTAGGGCATGTATAAGTGCTGCAGGCTATGTATCCTTTAAAAACGAAAGAGTGGAGGCAGGGTTTGTGCATAACTCTATCAAATGCTGGAACGCCTCTCTTAAACGAAAAAAAAAAGATGACCAGGGCGATGCAGGAGACTATCATGGTAACTTCGACACCAAGAACTTTGAGTGGTGGTTTACGAAGCTCTGCGTCACCTTGAAGGAACAGCATGGTGCATGTCGAATTCATATGGGCGGCGCTTCGTACCACAAAAACATCACAAACAAGAACCCAACTATGAACTCAAGCCGAGCTGAAATGCATGCCTGGCTCACTCGTAAAGGTACCAACATTTACGTTTTTATGTTTTGGAACTGGAACATTGTTTAACTATGTTTTATATTAAGGTGTGGTTTATAGTCTTGCTGAAACAAAACTGCAGTTGATGTAGCGGATTAAACCGCTCAAGGAAAAGCCGAAGTACAAGGCACAGTTGATAGCAGCGGCGCATGGACATTATCTTCTTTACACCCCGCCTTACCACCCTGAACTCCAGCCCATCGAGTTGATCTGGGCTACAACCAAGGGGAGGATTGCTCGAAACCCGCCACAGAACGGGAATGATGCAGTTGAAAAGGTACTGGACGAGCTGGGTGAAATTACACGACAAATCTGGATCAACGTGTACCGGCATGTCCAAGGTAATGAAAGCACATACGCCGAGAGAGAGCGTGAAGAAGGAGAGAGGCAGCTTATGCTGCTGGAAGCCAAGCCACCTTTATAAACATATAATGCCATGTCTCATTCAGCTCATCGTGTTCCAATTCACATGATGCACGTTTGCACTTTCCATAAAAAATCACATGTTTTGTAATCACAGCCAATCAAAAGCGGCGCTCAACCTCAAGCAGATGCCTCTGGTTTGACCGATATTGAATCGCTGTTTTGGAGCCCTCGTAGTGCCAAAACGGCTGCGAATTAGCCCGTTTTAACCCCATTTTCGGATTCTAAACGCGAGATTATACCCTATATCTAAATGTCACTATAGGTTTTTGGAGTTCTAGACATAGATTTGCGAGCCTACATTCTGGTCCAATGACTCATGTCGATTACAATAGCAGTACTGTTACCTTGAGTAACGGCAATTCATTCAATAGACCACCGGCTGAAAACGTGAAATATTCGCGAGTTATTACTGTGCAACTTAGATATCAGTGCTATTTCCTGGACAATTCTGGCTGTTGCGAACACTTGCGTTATTGTAATATTTCGACAGAATTATTCTAAACAGTGATATTTTCGACTCTAACTCAGTCAACTTCAGTGCAACTGACGTGCATCAGCACATGCCAGAAGAACGGAATAAATATGAACTATTTCGCAAAATCTTCAGCTGAACTTGGTGATACGCATTCTAATCCATATATAATACACTAGTTCGCTAAATGTTAGTGCGGTCACTCGGAATTATTCAAGCCTGGAGCACAGGCGGCATGTTCTAGTCGTTTGTGTTGAATTCATTATCATGAAAAACCTGGGGTTTGATAGCGTCGCGCATACTGTCGACCTCCAGAAGAAGTAAATGGTCACTCAACCGATGGACAAATCCTTTCAAATTATATATGTTTAGGAGGCTGAATGTGTTTTCACAATCCTTACAAGCATACGGCGTGATGCGGAGCTGTGATTTGTTCCGAGACAGATATTATTCGAATAGACTCTTGTAGTGTGCCCTACATCCACTGTTTTAGATAATACACAAATCTATAGAAAATATACCTGAACACGGTTTAAAGTAGAACTTTTGCAAGACTGAGCATCATCCGCTAAGACAGACTTTTTGCGACTGTTAACTAATGCACAGTAAATATGCTGCAAACACAGCAAGGACATTCCACTTACTCCACTCCTTCAAGCAGAAGTTTATTACGTAGTTCAGCTTGTCAACACTAGAATTGAAGTGCATGTCGCATATGTGCGCGAGAACGCCATGTACCAGTCGGCCCGGGATAGACTTCGTCCTTTCCTGCGCCGTCTTTATGACGTGGAAGAAGCACATCCCGAAGATGAAGTCCGAGTCGTATCGAACCCACTCGCACCAGAGCATCCATCGGTCCATCCTCCGCGTCTCCCATCCCAAATTTCAAACGAGCTTGATTAAAGGTCACTTCCGAGTATATAGAGCGAAAGGGAAGTAGTACAAGTGTGCTGATAGCTTAATACGCTGTGATACGATACAGAAAACCACGAAGTGGCATTTGCGTGCTCAATTCGAAATTCCTATGGCGATAACGGGATAGCTGACCTGAGATGATCGCGTCGATGGGGAAGATGAAGGAGCTTGGATCACAGTCCAGGTATTTCACTAGTGCTTTGGTAGTGATACTCACAACTAAAAATGTTCCTCATCCGAACCATCTCGAACGACGAGCTTACAATCGGAGGTTTTGCCATACGCGAACGATATTGGTGTCGATTCGTCCTTGCGCTCTTGGCAGAACATCGCTTGGGCTGTCTTGGATATGTCTTCGTGTTCTTCGTTACCGTATTGCTGCGTTTTGGAATACGAGTTGACGAAGTTCTGGACCGCGCACAGGCGGGGACGCCGGTCACCCTCCAAATCGAACTTGACCCGCGACGCATTTCGAACTCAAAACGGTTTGATTCGTTTAGCAGTAAGCTTCTGGCAAAAGTCCCACTACTGGCAGGTTAGCCCTGCGTTTTGAGGCTATCGAACATCTGTGAAATAATTGCTTGGTTTAAGCACAGTTACCTTTCGCGATCGAGAGCAGGCTATCGCATTTCCGCGCCATCCACAACAAAGCTGGGGGCACATCGTCTTGCACGAGGCTGACGTGCACCTAAGCAACTGGTATTCATCGTGTGCTCGGCTGGACCGGTACCGGCAGTGCACGGGGTTGGTTTCATCTTGTAACGGCCATCGGCTTCATTGAATTAAGCAGCGCGTTCGCCGCATCTTACCCCAAGGCTTTTGTCAGCTCTCTCCAGTCGATTGTTGTCGGCATCCTGTGTCTGTGGTGAGGAAAAGTGGGGAGGGGGGAATGTGCGGAATACAGTGACTCTTGTGATGTACTATGAATGACTGGTACTGCCTAGACCAGCATAGCTCTGAGCGATTTTGAAGCCGTTCGTTATGCGTATGTCTCGTCACGCCAGTCGAAATCCGTAGTCAGCGAATGTTACGACGGTGGGTATACACGGGTTTGATGTCTTCAGAATCGAGAATACTGAACATAGATTATGAGGGGCTACAATGCACACTAATTTGGCTGTGTATGTTGAATCACTCAAACCCAGACAGATGACAGGTTCTACATGTATCTAGCACCTCCCTAGTTCCCAAACTAACATCCTCCAGCTCAATGCATACACGTGTTGCGGTACCATGAGAGCACCAACCACCCCTTCTTTGCCATTATGAGGTGGCAGCATGATTCTGGCAAGTGATATAGATAGCGGGACCCGCTATACAGAGCGGGCGTTCATACAAAATCAGGTTTGGCTAATCATGTGGTAGAAGCTGGGTTGATCAAACTGGTGCGTAGGTTGCGGGCAATTTCACATTGCAAAAACGAGACGCACGTCAGAGATTGCCGAAAGATGGTACAATTCGAAGCCAGTGAGAATTGCTCACAGATCCTCTCACAGATCATCAAGCAGAAACGTACCTCCACCCCCTCCCCCTGAACATGAGCCCCGCTGGTGAAGCCCATCACACATCAAGCCAGACTGTCAAATCGTCTGCCTTCGACGCTACCCTGGGTCCAATTCGGAGCGCCCCGCGCGCAAGCAAACGACGCGACCCACAGAAACCCGACTGCACCTCCAACCAAGAAGCAAGCTGTGCCTGCAAGTCCCGTTCGCTCGGACTCAGCGGGCGCACACGCGGCTTCCTCGCCTTCGGCGCCCTCGAGTTCGACGGCGGCACGCGTCGTAGGGGCAAAGGCCCGGTTAGAGATGGGGCTGGTCGTAGCGGCTCCAAGGCCGGCAAGGGTCAAAGAAAGCAAGTCCCCGTCGAAGCGCAGAACGTCCGTGCGTCATCTTCCGTCACTAGCATCACTCCGGCGGGGGCTCAGCCGCTTCCACCCCGGCTCTACCATTAATTGCGGCGGCGACTCCGTGTGAGGGCTCGGGCGGTCCTAATAACGTGTAGGAAGAGGTTGCTATCACCGTCAGCGCATTGCCGAGGGCTTATCCCGGCGGCCAAGGGACCGAAGACCGCCCCGATTAAGTCGCCGCCACGCCAAGTGAAGCCAATAGTGAGCGTACGGCTGAGGCGACTCGACGTTGGCCAATTAATGAGATGGCTACATTTTGGCACATTGGCTATGCTGCCTTGCGTGGTTTCGTAGACGAAGACGAAGTAAAGCTGTTGCTACGGGGAAATAACTAACAGGGGTGAGATGAATTGGCATGGGGGCATCGGAAATCAAGCCCGACGTGTGGTAGAATTCAACATGCAGCATTTCGCTCCTCCGTTTTTTCGGTCGGTGTTCGAATTCTTTGTGTCCTTAGCCTCAAATGTGCACAGTCGTGGGTGTTTGAACGCGTCTCCGTGGTACAGGCTGTAGTAAGCGCAAGGGACTAGCAATTGCTCCGCGATTTCCAGTCTGCTGAGACTGCGGACGCAATTATCAAGCATCAGTGGGTCCAGGTATCCCTACTGCTTGTTCTAGAGCCCGAAACGAGCTCATAGTTGTACCTGAGGCGTTTACGGGAGCAACTCCAAGCGGGAAGTGCACGGTGCTGGGGGACCTTTCATCGGGAGATGTTGGTTTCTACCGAGGCGACCTTCCTCACGCCGACGCCCCGTACAAAGGTGGGAACATTAGGATCCAAGGGCACATTAATGTGGACGGTGGCTACCACGATGAAGGCGTCGCGTGGACGGTTTACCGCTGCCAGCACTGCTTTAGGAACTGCGTTGATAAGAGGGACATGATGTACGATGAGCGGTTTTGCAGCGCTTACAATTGCCGCTTAGTGAAAGCGGAAATCGACAGGAGAGCCTGTGTGGCGGTTGCTTTGACAAGAAGAATACGTTCTATACACATAACTGTAGTTGAAGCATCGGAGATGGCGGGCAAGGGGCAAAGGGGGATAAACAATGTTAACCCACGACGACTATTGTTGGGCCATAATGTGTATAATATATGAACTTACATTTTGGTGTAAAGTCATCGATCCGTATCATTACATCATCGATCCTTATGATTACAGGTTGCGCCACAATATGTAGGCGTTTGTATCTAGTTTATTATAGTAAGACCAAAATGACGTTTCAAGGGGCTATTACCGAGCTGAACACGGCAGTTACGAGGGCCACCATCGAGGAGGAAAACTCGTAAAGCTTAAGATAAAAACTGTTCATGAAGGAGATAACTATGAATTCATCTCACTTCCACAACGGATGGCAAGAATCTCTGCACAACATTATATCACCAATCCTTAT
Organism: Phytophthora niederhauseri; assembly: GCA_024679275.1. Lineage (NCBI taxonomy): Eukaryota > Oomycota > Peronosporomycetes > Peronosporales > Peronosporaceae > Phytophthora > Phytophthora niederhauseri. The sequence goes on from JAIKVH010000177.1 coordinate 17,620, forward strand.
CATTAGTCCGTCGAACCGCTTCAGTTATCGATCCTCATCATTCAATCATCGATTCGCCATGTATAGACCGACGATCCGCCTCATGCAGACCATCAATCAGTATCATTATATCATCAATCCTTAAGATCGTAAATCCTTATCATTAGATCGTCAATCAGAATTACAAAGTCATCGATCCGTATCATTAGATCACTGATACACACCACTAAGCTTAGTCCATAAACAATTGAAGAGATACGTGGCGCTAACGATATTAGGAATTAGCTCTGATAAGCTTGTATACACCTTATTGTTAAAAGCAGAGGGCATGCGACGTGACATGTGCCGTTGAGCTAGGCGCTCCGCTGGATGCCGAGCTCCACGGTCGTGAATACGATCAGGCTCTATCACGTGCGGCGATAGACCACGTGACGCTTGGTTACGATGGATCCACCAGTGCCAGTTGATATCCGTCGGGTCCGGCGGAAAACGCCAGATCATCTTTTGGTGGAGGGCGTGGGCGCATCGAAGTCCCAACATCCGATAGTATGAACCCGTACGTGGCCGTAGTAGGTCCGCACCCTTTTGTACGGTTTCTAGGCACAGATGTAACGCATTTCGTTGGATAATTTTGACAACCGCACCAAAGTACGTCGCGCGAAGTTTCCTTGATACGTACATCTCCGCGTTGAAGACGTTAAAATAATGTTTGTCGATGGATTGGCGCCACCAGTGCTCCTTCCTGGAATGAACAGTTAGAAAGTCCCCGTCGACGTACCAGATCACTCGTTCATGGCGGCATGATAGCCTTTAACCCGCGAGGAAGCGGCCTTGCAAAAGTGTATGGCTCTATCCGTCCAGCATCGCCCCATTCTGTATTTCTAGATATCCAGTCATACACCGATACGTAAGCTGCATCTACGGGTGCAAAAAGGTATAGTTCATGCCGCCGGGAATTGAAATTTTGTTCTGTCCGAGCGTTCACCACGCGAAACAAAGTTTGGCAAAAGCTTTCGGGAGGCAAAGAATCACACAGGCGCCCGGAGTTTGGGTCAACTGGATTGGGGAATGAGTGTTAGCGGGCATAGACTTGAACATCTTTCAAAATGTGCCAGATGCTCAATAGCCCCGGCAAGTAAGGAAATCTAATCTCCAGCGCGTTGAGCAGAGCTAACTCTCTGTCTGCCAGAATGAACTTGCGGCGGTGGGTTTCCATTTTCGTATTGTAGGTTTCAACGTTGCTATAGAGCTGAATGGTAATTAGGCTTCGTCTCCCCGCAGATAAAAGCTTGTGCGATGTGGATTGTTGTGCTCATACCGGTTGCGCCGACAACGTTGATCTCGAAGTTGTTCGCCTAGAACAGGATCAGGCAGGGCATAGTTGTATGAATGCAACGTCGTCTGCGTGCCAC
>JAIKVH010000178.1:0-18988 GCA_024679275.1 Phytophthora niederhauseri
AACCGAGGCGCCAGAGCTCGCGCCGTTGTCGATGGATTTCGACTTTGCGAGTGAAATGTGAGTTGTTGGTGATACCTCGCTCTGATTGGTCGATAAGATCGAATCTAAGTGGGGGAGGATGTAACGGGGTTACATGGAATAGTGACCCTGTCACTATTCAGGGATGGCTACACAATCGGTCACTCCCCTGGATAGTGACAAAGTGGCCTCAGAGCCAACAGATACATTTTGTATGGAACAAACTATAGGGAACTTAGGATTTGTATGCAGGCCAAATCTGTACCAACCTATAAATACATTCAGTCTTAGATCTACCGCTTTGCAAGTCAAGTCGTCCCCTTCAGACCAGGGACACGTGAACGGCTGTTCACTTGGAGTTTGTATACTCCTGCTTCCTCTGTCAAGAAGTGCTGTGTGCCCCGTCACATATATTATCAATCAAGCATGGAAGCTATACGCGAAATACTGTCTGTCCATTGGTCGACGTGACACTCTACTAAACTGCTCACTCTCTACATAAGTGGTAACTTGTCTTACCATAACTTCGCACGCTACCCACTAATCCGACGGCAAGTTCCTCTGGCGCGATACTACAGAGTAATGTTTCCCTGCAAATGGGGAAAACGTGACGAGGAAATTAGAAGATAGAAGACTGTTCGGTACCCGTAATCCACTCGGACGGAATGTGATTCATGTGCTGTTGGTACTTTTGGGCAAACGCCTCTCGCTGGTGCACTCCTGATAGTTGCAGTTCCTTGCTCCTCTGATTAGAGGGGACAAATTGAATAATGCACTCGACAGAGCAATATCGATTCACATCTTGAATCATTAACCAAGCCGGGTGGTGATGACATTTTGCGCGGCTAAGAGCGAGCACAAAGTTTAGTTCGGTTTTATAAAACCCTGAGATTTTAAAAGAAAGACTTGAGGGAGAAGCGCTAAAATGTCATATTCCATCTTATGACGATTGTTTTTCCATCATTCAACGTACGACCACACTCTTCGATGTCTTTTATTCGCCAGATAACATCGTCAAGGCCTGGATGTACTCTAGATCGTATCCCGCGCTAGCGCTTCTCGCTGACCCTGTAGCCCGCAAAAGGCTGCAAAATTGTCCCGCTCCTGCTATTGCTACCGGAACACCAATTGACAGTGATGCTCTGACATGGGCTGTAATGGAACGCAAACAGCGAGAGAAATGGATTGGCCCGGGGATAGTCATGTGCACTGAAGCAGCGACTATCCGAGAGCATGCGATCATCGCGGAACATGTTCAAGCAGCGTATCCGAAGAAAGCGGTCGCGCCTATCGTCAAGCCAGAAAATATGAAATGACCATACTGCAATATCGCTCTCGAAGGGCGGCGAGTTTGATCAGTAGCCTCGGATTTTGCAGAAAGTAAGCCAGGCTAGTTTTGAAGTAGCCCACGAGAATGCAATACAGAGTCATGTCATTTCCATCCTCGAATCCATTATTCGGTGAGTCTTCCGTCGAGACATGGATGAATATCGTTAAAGTGCCGACACATATGTGTTTCGACTTATCCACTGCATGGTGGTCATGGTCCAATCAAATGGCGATGTGCGATTATTGTCGAATGAGGAGGGCGATGGATCGTATTTTACCCAATCGCCAACGTTAGGGGTAGGTTAACGAGCCGCCGGCACTTCTGCCGACGTATAATGTCGGCAGGGCTGTCGAAATATGCTATCCGCCTATAGTGAGGTTAAGTAATTTGGGGATTATATACATATTTTGCATGCTGCCGACACATCACTATGACTTTGTATTGCGTCTGGATGCCTGTTGAATGCATTTTGTATGGCGCCGCCACTTACATCACAAATTCAATCGAGTTTTCTCGGCAACGCCTTACCCGCATGCGTTCATGACACAAAGCGGCTTCAGGTAAGGCGTTGCTCATGAGACTGTTGTCGCTACAGCTGAGGTTCCACCAGCGACACATGCAAGTGACTACTGTAGATAGATCAAAGCGAAAACATGGACTAGCAAGTATTGAAAATATTATTTATTCATTGTTAAATCAATAAATGCAATGGCTACTTGTTCACTACAGCACTACGCAGTAGAAAGTCCGTGCAGCGGTAGTGGCAGCGGCGGTGGCACCACCAGTAACAGCGGGATGCCACGTCCCCCGACTCCCCAACTTGACAGCAGCAAGCGTACCCCTCGCCACCCCAGGGTCGACAACCCGCAGCCGTCGGAGCGCAGTCGCCGCGCTGCTGGTGCTGCTGCTGCTGGTGGGTAGTGTTGCTGCTGCTGGTGGTGGTGGTGGTGGTGATGCTGCTCGGCGAGGCGGTACTAGGGCGAGGCCGGCTACTGCTGCGGGGGCGGGTCCCTCGGCTGGCTCTGCAGCGCCGCGTCTGGTGCCTGCTGCTCTGACAATCACAGCTTCTCCGTCTTGGCCACCTTCTTCTTCATCTTGTCGTTGCTGCACGCTCGTGCCGTCCAGCGAGGGTGGGTGGCCACCGTGTGAGCGACCGCCAGGCGCCCCTCGCTTGCCCTCCGCGCACTTGATGCCTTCGCCGTCCTTCGCGCTGTTGGCCTCCCCGCCGTCCAACACGTACCTGATGCCGTCGCCGTCCGTCACGGACTTGGTGTCTCCGCAGTCCGTCGTGCCCTTGGTGTCCAAGCCGTACTCCGCGCTCTTGGACATCCCGTCGTCCCGCACGCTCTTGGCCAGCCTGTCGTTCAATGCGCTCTTGACATCACCTCCCCCGCTGCCTGCCGCCCCGCCTTTCGTGTCCTGAGTGGCCTGGGGGCCCTCGTTCTCGGCTGGCTGCGAGGGCGCACGCTGACGTGCTCTCACACTCGGCGAGGCAGTGAGCAGGTTGCCGGAGGTGACGAGCCATCCTTGCGGTCGTGCTTGTGCCTGCGCAAGACTGGCATGACACGTACTCAGAGCCTGGAGGGGAGGGGGCGTAGTGAAGGTCGCGGCGCTGCGACTGCGCTCATGGTCGCCGCTATCATGACCACGCAAATGAAAATGCAAGAAGTGCTAAAATGTTGCCGTTTAGACCAATCGCAGAAATTCAGTATTTCCACCAATGGTAGGTCGTGTCAGCAGGTGTAGGCCGCTGTCGGCACCGTCACGCTATGGACATACTTCTTCTTGATTCTGCCATATTTACACGGATTCAACAAAACAGGTAGAACACGTTAATGTTACTTTTCCCACTTGACCTTTTTGTCAACTTTTATAGAATCTTTCTACCTTTCGGGATCATTCGCCCTTCAAGACGTAGAACGGGAGGTAGAACGCCGCCCGCGCGACCTGCTGAGGCTCCTACTGTGGCTGTAGGAAGAGCGACGGCGGCGACGCCGTTATACGCTGCGTCGGCGACTGCGGCGGTCCCGGCGGCGGCTGCGCGACAGAGAGCGGGAGCGGGCGCGAGAGCGCGACGCAGATACGGAGCGGTGGCGTCTACGGCTGCTGGATGGCGCGTCACGGAGCCGGCGCCGGCCCAAGCTGTCGAGGGAGCCACTGCGGCTGCGACTCCGCGGCATTTTCAAATGTTGAATATTGGGATTTGAAGTTATACGGAATTGTTATTGTCATAAATTGATATTCCGAGACTATTGCTGTATTTCAGAATGTGCATTGCAATATTTCATATTTCGTGCTCACAACATGTATACTAGTATGCACGCTTCGTCGTCATCGTATGAATGATCCGGCTGCCGATGTCCATGCAATAATGGGGCTGCACCAGGAACAGAAATGTTGTCCGAGGAAGACACGTACCTGTTAGCGTGGAGGTAGGCATTTTCAAGATCATGACTTCGCCGCCACAAGGCGCTATCAATGTCGCTTGAGGTTGAAGCACGCTTGCGCAAGGCTGGCAGACGCCCGATATCCAGCACGGCAATCCGCGCAGTATACTGTCACGCATAAAAAGGATTTTAAAAAAAAAAGTTGCCTGCATTTAGAATAGGTTAGTTCAGCTTCTAGGACGACACAAAAGGGAACTTTGCAAAGGCCTAAAGCAAGTAATTAGCTTAAAGACTGAAACAATAAATGCCACTTCCAGTTTCCCACAACAAGCAAACAGACACTCTTCCCGGGTCGGAGTTGTTGTCGAGGTCCCAACGCACCAGGGTGTAAGGGCCGTTCGCGCACGCAATGCAGCGGCGCGACCCGCCGCTGACTTGTGGTCCAGAAGGACCTCGCAGCAAGGTTCACCACCAGAGCTCGAGCCCAACCCGGCCGCCCCCAGTGGGCGGCAAGATGCGTGCAACGCACTTGGCGCAGGTAAAGGGCCCCATGGTTGGGGGTTGTGGCGCGGAAAGCCGACTGTGCAACTTAACGAACACCCCAGACTTTTGACATCTCCTTCGAGTAACATCTCGCATAATATCAAGCCAGCTGCTGATTTTCTTGGCCTAATTACGGTTAGTTACCGAAATATTGTTGATTATATCCATACCATGAAATATCCGACTATAGGACCTATCGGGCCTGTACCACAAACATGGTACCCCTGATTAATGGACTCTAATATCGTCGCTGGAAGACTTAGATGGGATTGTGGATGCTTCCTACTTGGAATCTATCAGAAACGGTAGTGCCGATCCTGGAGAGCTTGAGCTCTATTCTGCGTCCAAGTTGCACAACTGGAACATGGAGATCAAGAACCCTTAGCACCGACTGCAAGGTAGTATCGACATTCGTGTACACTGTTGACAACCCTGACAAGGTGGTCCAGCTCGTACGCAGCGGTGCATTTTTCGCAGTGAAGGTAGATGGCTACTTGCTTTAGACAGAGCGTAAGTCCTGCAATACATACATGCTTGTTTTTTTGCAAAAACAAGAAATTTTTATGGCTAATTTTGTATTAATTGAAACAAACCACCAAAAACCTCTGCATACAACACAGCCACCGAGGAAAGAAAAGACCCAAACGTTACACACTCGATGTGAACTGCACGCAGGCCGGCTCGAACTCCAGCCAGCAGCGTAGGTGGATCAAGCCTTCACCACTGGGCTAGATTTTTGGACCCAAGACGGCATCCTTCAAAGATTGTATAAAAACTCGTTGCATAATGCCTAGGCGCTCTATTCGAATATTTGCCTTCAGTGTTCCAATTCGTTGCATAACGCCTAGGCGTAGTGTGCGGGGTAAGACGGTAGCTCCAAGCCGCAACGACGGGTTAGTTCGCTGCCCTGCTGGTCGCTGGGCCCTCCTACGCGGGCATGCTTCACGGGCACCCCGCGCGGGTTTGCTTTGGCTGTGCTCCTCGCAACCACTTGCTGCCGATAGAAAAGAGAATATCGCGATAGTGTAACATTTTTTTAATTGTGTTAAGTGATATGGTAGCACTAGAGAGGAAGTACGGCGGGCATCGGGGGTCGAGTTGCTGTATTGAGTACGCTGAAAAACCGAAACTGAATATTATAGCTTTTTACAACACGGTGATCGGCCATCGCAAACGACTGAGGGACCGTTGAGGATACGGTAAGCTCGCTGCTTGCCGCCCGCAAGAGAGAGAACGGCTTCATTTTTGAATCATAACACCATGCGTTGATCCAGGAATACGACACTGCAATAAGTGCCGCAATCGGGAAATTGGTATATTGGGGCACCGTCTCCAGTAGAGTGTATTGCAGAAAATAATGTCCGATGAACAGGGGTTCGTATTAGCGCAGATTTTGGGTCTACTAGAGGGTTGGACAGGTAGTGCTTTACGGATTAAAACCAATACAAATTTAGAAAATACTAAGCTATACACAACTGTACTGATACCAAAAACTAGTTTAGAACCGCCAACGGATCCACGCAGATAAGTACGAAGAAGGTGTAATGGGCCTACTTTGGCTCACTACTTTACCTTACACGTGTGCGCACGTGTGTGAGGAAGCGCTTAGTTTAAACTAGAGTTAATTATACTCGGGGATCCGAGTATAGATTAATCTAAATAAACGATCCAAATAATGTTTTTGGGTTAAAATGAGAACTGCTATTTTTGTTTTATGCTTTCTGACTTCCTCTAAATGTAATATTCTCAGTTAGGAATCTGCCAACGGCTGGTTGGCAGAATTCCTTTGCTATGCATGTCGCTCATTGCCTAAAGATGCTGTTTTCAGCCAATAGGAATCATAAGTCTCTATGGACCACCCGTCGTGGTGATCGGAAATGTATGTAGCCTTTGGTGTGTCTACACCAAGCTCGAGAAAGAGTTTTAAACCTCTTACAGACGTCGCATCTGTTAGAGTTACAAGTGACTGTAGCCACTTGTGCGTGTAACCCTGTCCCCCCCCCCCTCTCTAGGTTAGACGCGCCGAGTCACGGCACGTCAATCTCGAAATTGGCCACTCGTCAGTTCTTCACGTTGGCAGAGGAGAAGGCCGCCGCCGGGACAGAGAAGTTCTCTGTCCCCGAGTACTTTGAGCGTCACCAAGCAAAGCGTGACGCTCGTGCTGCCAAGTCTGCGGCGGGGACAACCCAGCCGGAGATTGTCCTCGAAGGCTCTTCCGTAGTCAGCGACGTCGTTGACTACGAAGACGGCGACGTGAAGATCATTTGGAGGGTGGGGACGTCGGCCTGAAGTGGAGACTCCACTGCAGGGTGTCGACACCCTAAGTAACTCAACGGTGCAACGCGACTGAGATGCTCCATTACTACAGTACCTACAGTTATTAGTCTGGCCCAGACTAAATCTGAATACCAGATTTTTCATCGCTCACAATTATTAGTCTGGCCCCAACAGTGAGATACTAATTTTAAATTCAGACTAATTATGAATGTCTAAAAATGCCCGTATTCCAGTGAGAAAATGAAACGATATGTTTATACGTATTTGTTTTAGTTTTTTTAAAGTGTAGCTATATTTTATCGTGGCTTTGAAGAGTAATAAACACTAAATCACCGCAGATGTTGCTTCTCTAATGGTTAGAGAAGGCTGATATATGGGTTGGATACCCAGGTATCGATTATATCGTGCAGATATTGTACCTGCAAGCGGTGCCTTATCCCCAATGAGCCTTGACAGCAGCCAAGGGAGTTTTTCAGCAAGCGGTGCCTTAACCCCGGTGAGCCTGGCCGTAGGATAAAAGAAAGGATCAAAAGTTTAGCGCTCTTTACAGAAACGGCCCCTGGGAAATACGAGTATCTGAAGCTACACACACAAAGCCTTTTCTTCCTCTACAAGATACTAGTGTCCACTTGGTGTCTCTCATCGTCCATCATTGCGGAATTGCCGCTTGAAAAGTGTCTCTAAAAACTTATCGAAAATCCAGATTTATCCTATCCGCTAGGATAAAAATCGCATTTAGACTTGAGCTGAGCATTCGTCTGAATACCCCTAGAATCGTATACTTCCAACGGTTGCTTTGTCAAATGCGACACAGCAGATAAGATGGAGACGCCTCCGATACAAATGCCAAGTCATAATTGGGCGAAGCCCCAATACTGTGAGTTCGCATGCAGAGTTTTCAGCGCCCCTCTCTTTACTTTCTTCGCGCCCACCAATCTGCAGCTTTTCTTTTCTTTTCTTTTGCTTCGCGTCACTGGCATGGGACTAGGTCAGGCCGCTTAACAGAGGTCTTGGGACAAGTGATCTGCCGTGGTGTCCCTTATGGGGTGGACTTTAAGAACATCCGGAAATAAGGGTTAAGCTTGCCAATGCGATATTGCGTACGCGTTCTTACTTCGTAATGCTCTTAAACACCCACCCCAATCGGGGATGGGAAGTATATTTAGGGGTAGCTAGGATTAAAGCTCCAGGACACGCTGATACTCGCAGCGGCGTGGTTTCTCGGATGCCAGCGACTTATAAGTCACTGCACTGTACGTTTATCAAAAAAAAACTATTCTCCCTTCGCCACTGCCTTCGAGCGCAGTCGTCTTCGAGCCGTCTTGAGGTCTTTTCAACTCGCGGACGCGCCCGGTTGTGTCTGCAACCTGTTCTCCAGCCGCGACCTACAAGAGGAAGTACATGAGCGACCTATAGGAAGCTGTGACGACCTATAGGAAGCTGTGCGTGCCGCCTTAGCGGCTACGCGACCGAGGTGCTAGTTTTTTGCGGAGCGTGCGTGTGCGCTGGCGCCTCTTCTTGCTGGTAGCAACTTTTGCGGGACGACGCTAACTCTTTTGTGTTTCTGCTGGCAGTCCGCTTGGTGCTGGAGCCAGACGCAGCGATCGCCAACCACTTCGAGATGGCCTGGGCAGACTGAGCTCCGTGGCGATCCACTATCACGGATGCAGCCGCGCGTGGAGGAGCTGTACGAGAATGTGTACGGTTGATCTCTCGAGGAGCGGATCCGCACGGACACGGACGTCGCCTACGGTGACCTGACTCACACCCCGATCGACGGTGCTGACGATGGAGACGGCGACGGTCGCAGCAAGAGCAAAAAGCATTAGCCCGGTCCTGCATCCTAGAAGCAGAGCTGCAACTCAACAAGATTTGTATTGTACTCTACGATAACTTCACAAGTCCTTGTAGTGGTAGACGAGCAGCAACCAACCGCTCTTCGGTAGCGCGGTCAGCTCGCCCGTGGGCACCTTATTGTTCACTCCCAGCCATCACCAAGCGCCCGTGACGTCCCAAAGCATTGCAGCAGACAGATATGCTATAATAATTTGGGTTAGTCACTAGAATCGTACGCAATAGAGCTTATGCTATAATAATTTCGGTTAGTCACTAGAATCGTACGCAATAGAGCTGTCACTTTTGTCAAGTAAAGTTTTTCGCGCGAAATCGTAGCGTATCTCTTTTCTTTTTAGGGCGTTCTGGGCTTTTATTCATTGCATGTACCGAAGTTCACAAAACTAGGTCGTCTTATCGCTTCCCGTTGTCGCAGTAAAACTTTGCGAAGCAAAGTTAGGACAGCCTCTCTCCAGCAAGCATTGTTGGACTCTAGTTTATCCTACCGCTAGGATAAAACGGCTTGTGTGTGCCACATCAACAAAGGATTTGATCCTTTTTCGTAGGATAAATTTCACTGGGGTTAAAGTAGGTGGGGTGGACTAGAATTGTGGTCACCACGTGTCACGACATACTAATTATGAACATTTTTAGCCAGACTAATAATGAAGACGTCAATTCTTGCGCGACACGAATTAGTCTGGCCCAGACTAATTATGAAGCCAGACTAATTACTGTTGGCAAAGTAGTAAGTATACAACATTATTAATACGTACCAAACACCATTTCTGAGAAAATAAAGATCACTGATTCGGCCCCACACTTGCGACCTGGGCAGCGTTGCAATAATCCCAACATTCTCGGAGGAGGCGGGCATGTGTGACATCGTCGCTGGGTGGGTGGGATATATACCCGGGTTTTAAGAACTAGGTGACGTCATCGAACTTTAGTGGATTTTCGCACTTAAAAGGAGATACCAGCCACATATATATTACATGACTCATGCTGGCCAATTATTTCTTGGAGCTTTAGAGCTCGCCCTTGCGGTTCATGCTGACCGTGCTGGGTATCGGTTCATGCTGACCGCGGTCCTCTAGGAAATTACGGGCTGTTAGACCGCGTGTCGAACCAACCGCTTCCCACTTAACAGCCACGGTTACTCTGTTCCACGTGGCAGACGCACATGGCAGAAGCTTCTCTACCATTTTCCTAACTTTGCAATTACTCAGTATCGACCAACGTCCTCGCCGCCACCTCTGCTCCGTCAACCCCGATGGACTTCATGTCGCCATTCGGCACGACACTGCTACCTGTCTTCAACCCCAGCCTCGTCGGCAGCACCCTCGAGACACCACCATCCAGTCAGCCGGAAACCCCACTACTTGCAACACCTCCAGCCGAACCATTGGCAGCTGCACCGAGTACGAAGCGAGGCCGCCGTAAGGACTCGGCATGGGACGAGGTGATCGTCGCCGACGACATCGTGTCGTGTAAGAAGTGCGAGAAAATCATCCATCAGATGGGGGCAACGCGCATGGAACGAGTGCGTGATCATCTCCGCAAGAAATGCTCATAACGCGCCAAGACGAAGTCCATCCTGGAGTGTTTTCCCGCCGCCCTGAGCCCGACCAACATTTTGGGTTTCCAGATGCAGTTCGCGCTCTGGTTCTACTCGATTGGAATGGCGTTCAACACACGGCTCCCTCAAGCAGGCTATGCGTGTCCTGTTTCCTCAGGACCTTATCCCGACTCGGATTCAGCTCTCGACGACTCTGTTGTCGGCTTGCTACCGGGACTTCAAGTTGAAGATGGTCCACGCCCTCGTGGGTAAGATCTGCACCCTGACCACAGATGCCTGGACGGATGTGAGCGGAAAGGCTGTGATCAACTACGTCCTCATTTGCGGCCCCGACACCTACTTCCTAGAATCGGTGTATACTGGCTCAGACTCGCACGACGCAAGCTTCCTGGCAGCTGATATCAAGCGTGTCATCATGAAAGCAAGTTTTACGACCATCGCAGCTGTCGTCACCGACAATACCGCGACAAACAAGTTGGCTTGGGAGAAGCTACAGGCCGACTACCCGCAGATATTCTTTCACGGCTGTATTTCGCACGTGCTTTATCTCGTTGTCAAGGATCTGGTGACTCGGATGAAGTGGCTCCAGAAGTTGGAGAGCGACTGTCGCAAGGTGGTTAAGTTCTTCAAGAAGAATCAGCAGTTGTCGCTTGAGCTTCGTCGCCTACAGAAAATGGAGGACATGAACACACTGGTGCTTCCTGTTGATACGCGCTGGGGCACCATTGAGAAGTGTTTCGTGACGATTCTGGAATCCGAGAACATTTTGCATGCTTTTGTTAGCGGCCGAGAGTTTCTCAAGGCGGGGACGAAGGAGCAAAAGGCTAAGCGCCGTATGGTACACGACGTGATCAAGGCGCGGGACTTCGTTCAACAGTTGGAGAAGGCGGTTCGGATCTTGAGCATCTTGTCCAAGTATCAGAATGTTTTCGAGCGTAACACGACTCCGATCTCCGACATGTACAGCATGTTTCTTCACCTTACGGAACTGTACAAGAAGGAGGACATTCTACTATCGGAACTGGGCATACCGTAGCATCTTAGTCCTAGGCGTCGTTCACTCCTAAGGGTCAGTTGTAAATTGACCAGTAGAACACTGCCAATTTTAACATATGGCTACGTTACACATGGTACTACTCTTAGGCTCTATTCCGTATAATACAAGTCTTATCCAGCGCACTCGAAGAAACCTGGTGTCAAGGAACTTCCGCAGCGGAAGCATGCCGCGCCCACGAATCAAGGGAAATGGGGGAAAAAAGGCAAGACCTACCAACGCATACCCGTAGACTACGCGCACAAGAAGAAGGTTCTGGGCTTTTCCGAGACGCACAGCCTCGGCGCGACTATCACCAACTTCTACGGCACATTGACAGCTAAAGAAGTTCGTGCCAAGAAAAAGCAGATAAATAAATGGGCCAAACAAACTGGCACAATTATTGCTGCTTGCGAGTCTGGACGCGGACTGCATTGAAATCTTCGAGAGCCAGGAACAGCAACGGTTCCCACAAGGGCAGCTTAGCTCGAAATTGTGAGCTGGGGCAACTCTCTACGCAAGGACGGAGCCCCTGTGTCTAGGCTAATGTTCGAGCTGGAGGCAAGGGAAGTTGCGGCTGAGCTTGACTTAGGAGACAAATTCTCGGCTTCGCCTTCGTGGATTAAACTATTTCTTCGCCGCCACGAGCTATCGCTTCGCGCGAGGACTCGACGGGGCAAACGACACCGCAAGACGCACTAGAAGCTTCGCAGGCATTTCGGACGCTCGTCTGGCAAACAATAGTTGAAAAGAAGTGCGTTCGAGTATATAACGCATATCAAACCGGTATGTATTTATTTTGTAGCTATTGGTATGGATCTAACACATTCTCACTGAACGAATTATGTTTTAGCTGTTTTCTTTGAGTTTTTACCTAAGCAGACAATTTCGGAGCGAGGTGTAAAGGCTTTATGGGTTAAAAGTGCCAACAAAGAGAAATCAAGAGCGACCGAGATGCTTTTAGGAGACTGGGAAGGTACTAAATATCCCCCCCCCCTTATTTCTCTTTAAGGCTAACCGGTCCAATGTGGAAGCCAAGCGTGTTGCGAACACTCAATTACGGCATGGGTTCGGTATTACTGTTTGGAAACGTGAAACTCGTGCCTTACAGAAGGACAGCGACTGTCAGATTTATGGGAACCAGTGTGCATGGTGGAACGAAGAATTGTCGCTGGAGTTTTTGAAGTGCAGTTTCGCAACGCGCCCCAACATCGACGAAAACATTTTGTTGCTGTGGGATGACTTCAGGGGTCGTTGGACGCCTGAAGTCATCGCATATGCAGCAACAATTAATGTCGTTCTCATCGAAGTTCCACCTAGATACACGTACGTCTGCCAACCGGCAGACGTCTCTTGGAATAAGCCATTTAAGTCAGGGCTACGATTGTGGATTGATTTGGTACGGACTCAGTTGGTGGTGTACCGTGCCGGAGCCCAGTAACGTGAGCAGAAAAAAGAAAAGTTGCAAGAAGAAGTAAATCGGGCACGCAAGGACCTGGTGCAAGAGGAAGCTGACGTAGAAGTAGCAAGACTGCGGGGCGAATTCACTGAAGAACCTTTTACACTGAAACCACCCACGTGCAGTGACATTGTACGATGGGTGTCAAAGTGCTGGTCGGATCTCAGTCAGAAGACAATAACCAGTGGTTTGGCCAAAGTTGGTATTCTCAACTATACACGCGTGGTTGCTAGCGCTCCTGCAGTGGAGTACATTGAAAACGCCATTGTCGAAGACTTAGAAAGATGCAACATAGCCGGCGGACAAGTTGATTCGGATGATGACATCGGTTCAGGCGACGACATCGACAGCGAAGGCAGCGACGACGAATAATTAGCAGTGCAAGCTAATTTGAAATACATGCTTTGATAATTCTTTGACGTGCAGTCAGCTGGTGATGCTTGTGATTTGCAAAAAGTGCTTGCGCAGTGACGCCTAGGACTAAGATGCTACGGTAATCACTACCGTGCTTAAGGAGCGCTTCGACTTTGTCTACGGGGACGCGCATGGAGTTGCGTATCTTCTGGACCCAAGATACGCTGGTGAAGGCATGGGCGACACCACACGGGAACACGTCCCCGAGTTCATTTCCAGCTGGCATGGGCCTGATCATGAAGACGATGCGGCAATTGAGTTGATGCAGTATCTTGCCATGACCCAGAAGCAGCTGCGCGAGGTGAAGCTGGTGAAGCAGAAGCGAATCGGTGTGCGCGAGTTCTGGTGCGGACTTTATAAGTTTCCTCTACTACGGAAGGTGGCGTCAGCTGTCTTCTCCGCCGCATGTTCAAGCGCAGCAGCCGAACGCAACTTCTCAGCGCACAAGTTTATCCACTCCCACGTTCGAAGCGAGGGAAATGTCGAGAAACTTGTCTTCATCTTCTTCAACGCCAAGAACATGGATGCTGAGGAAATTGCTGGGTTTGGCCTACTCGAAGACTTATCCGCGGAGGGTAGCGACGAAGAGAGTAACAACCAGGACAGCGACTACGAGTACTAATAGAATAGGCGTAGTAAAACAGCATGGTAAATACACCTGGATTTGTTCACCATAAGTATAAGACCTCATAAGAATTGTATCAGCTTAACCTTAAGCCAAAGTTGGCTTCACGGGTATACGCAAAGCGAGGTGTCTGACTAAGATCAAGTATAAGACGAGATAAGAAACAACATGTATCATATATAACTCGATAAGAATTCTAAGCTTCAGTTTTTTTTTTTTTTGCACAGCCAACTTTCTTAAGATTTTATATTAATTTAATAAAAACTTGCCATTACCTTTGGTAATTAAAAATCTTCATAGTCACTAGAGCTTTCTCCGTCTCTGTCGGATGAGTCCGAAAGGATAATGAGCGGTTATCTCCTCAGGGCTAGGGTCGCTGTACTTGGCTGCACTATGGTACGAGGACGTCGTCCCTGGCGGATGATCAACCATCGCTGATAGCAACTTTTTTTTAGCATTTTAAAATAGTCAACATTTCACGTTGGGCTGCAAGCGTGCAGTGGAGCCGCCCGGCCTGCAAGTGGAGCTCGAAGAGAGCGCAAATGCAACACTGGATCGCTGTCGCGAGGCAAGACCTCCGAATACGACCCGCGCGTACGCGCCAAAGCAGCGAGAGTTCAAATCCTGGTGTGATCGGAAAGGCTTCAATGAAACCACTCGCTACCAAGTTACCGCATCAAAGCTGCATCTATTCCTCCAAGAAAAAGTAGTTGATCGTGAAGTTCGAGTGAAAAATGCGACGCGCAAGATTGGTGTTGCTACTGCGGAGATGTATGTGAACGCTGTTTCGGACCTGTACAACGACCAGCACAGCCGTAGTGCAAACGCACATCCTCACCCTCGCAACAGCCTGATCAAGGCTCTCCTGTCTACTCTCAAGCGTGAAAAACACGTGAAGAACAAGCGCGAATACGTCGATAAGGGTGTGGGGTCTTTATTGGATGGATACTGCACTACGGATGGTCTGGTTGCGATTTCTCGGTATTACATGAATCTGAACACCGGCGGTGACTTACGCAACCGCATGAGCCATTTCTTGTGCCATGCATGTTTACTGAGGGGCGAGTCTGCGCGTAATCTTGAGTTGCCCGACCTATTCAGCGTGATTCTAGAACATGAAGGCTACACAGACTGCCGAGCTCTTGTGATGATAATGGAGCAAGGCAAAACGAATCAGTACGGTCGGCGCGAGTTTGGGTCATGCATCCGCCACCGCAACGTGGAAGTGTGCCCGATTGAAGCTCTCGGATTGTATCTTTTCTTCAGATGGGGCGTTCAGAATGAAGCTGTTCCCAATTTTCTGGAGCCAAAAGAATGGTACGACATCAAAGTACTCAAGTCAGGCAAAAGCTCCACCACTGCATTGACATACCGGGCTCATTATGACGCCACCGTGAAAGCTTTCATCGCTCTTGGCATGCACTCCAAGGCCAAGACGCATGCCGCTCGTGGCTCGGGGTCCAGAATGGCCGAACTAGCGGGAGCAGCAGAGTCACAAATACGAAGGTTAGGGCGGTGGAATGCCGGCGCCATGGAGGGGTGTTACCTGACTGCGTTGCCGCGGGATGCAATGCGCTCACTTGCGGGGTTCTCGCCAGACCGACGATCGTTTTTCTTGGAGCGTGCTGCTGTCGTTCCACCCGAAACTCTTCAGCTAGAGCTGTTTCCCTTCGTAGAAAAATACATGGAGGCGTACCTGAAGCAAAAGGCTCCACATGTTGCAACCGGTGGTTTCTTGGAGCTGTTGATTTACCTGCGCACCGTCGTTCTTCAAGATGCCGTGCTCCTGCGTGATGTGCACCCCACACACAACAAACGTAATGCATTTGAATGAGGTAGTTTCTGAACTCATGGACCACCTAAAGCAACAACAGCAGCAAACACTAGCCCATATCGACGGCACGATTAGCGAGGTCGGGACTTCAGCTCGCAATTTGGACGGAACTGGCGAGAACCTGACGTGAAGTTCCCGCGGGGTGCATTTACACAACTTACATCGTGAACTGCTGCCGTTCGATTGACTGTCAACTGGGGAGGCGCTGGTCCGTCGGGTTCAGCTGTCCAGGCAACGGTCGGTCATGCAATCGCACTTCCAGCTACTTACAAAATGGTGCGCGCATTGAAGACAGTAACGCAAGTCTGGCGAGAGTGAGTGCTTGGGATTCATGGCGGCCCAGCGGTGAGAGAACTGGAAGCACAGCACGGCTCAGCTTGGCGAAACACAGCAGCCGAAAAACGATTCTTCTTTCGTCGTAAGCTCATCATTGACCGAGTTTCTGCTATTGCACAACAACAAAATATTAGTCTTGACGAAGCCGTGTGTGTGCTGAAAGCACACCGCACTCAAGCACAACTTACCCTCAATGCATTGAGCGACAGCTTAAACTAAAGCCTTTAGTCAGTAAAACAATCAATAAGTTACTACATTGCCGCACCTACACTTTCTCACCGCACTGCAGCACCACGCTTTTCCGTGCCATTCTGTCATGATTACCAGCGAGGCAGCGTCTCGAGCACCCTGTATATCTACAGCACAACCTCGCCGGCTTCAACATCGTTGTCTGCGCGTACAGCCCGCGGTTGCGTCACCGCACGCATCTCATCTTTATTACAGCCCGCTGTATGGGCTCACGGCAGCACAGCCCATGATGAGTCGCTCGCACTCTGTTGTCCCGCGAGTCCGCAGCCTCTGAGCTATCTGCACGTACAAAGCAACACTTTGTCAGCATTACCTCGCACTTGCGCTTTATAAGCAGCTCATTACGTCTTCACATTATCTGTGGGGTCCTCAACTCTCGCAGGCGATCTCCTCACACGTCACATACCTTCCGAGCTTGCGGGGCGAGACGCCGGGCACGTCCAGGGTCATATCGTCCTTCTACACAGCGCAGCAGTGCTGCAGTAGCAGCAGCAGCAGCATCTTCTGGACCCCTCTCCAAGCTGTCCGTACTTCACGTGGCACCATCTCCTCATTGGCGGCCTTCTTACGCGTCTAACACCCCCTCTCGCTGATCTCCGCGCGCTCCCGCCACCTTCCGGGCCGCCTTCACCTTGCACAGCAGGGCAGCAGCGTCCTTTCACCTCTCGAGCAGCTCCGCATGCATGCACGGCGCGTGGTGCCGCCTACGGTCGCCGCAGTTGCCTGTTGTCCGCCCTGTTGCCAAATGTCGAGTGGACGAAAAGTGCTGAGCGGATGGGTACTGATATCATCTGTTATCCGGAAGTAATCACTTCAGATAATAAAGATATCTGAGGGACGGGGGCACAGACAAGGTAGAAACATTAAAATGGCGCCGTCCCCTGTCCACTTCCGATAATCCAGCCGAGCAGTATTTCCAAATCTCCCAGATCGGCAAGGAAGTCAAAATTTGCGGCAAATGTAGCCACCTCTGTTGGAATTGTATTCACCAACTCTGCGAGAGATCGAGACGAGTCATCTTCTTCTTGTGGAGTATCGAGATCTTGTTCTTCTTCGGTAGGAGGGACGATAGCAGGCTGAGTTGCGTTGGCTGTAGAAGCCTGCGCTCGACGCTCACGTTGTAGGTCACTGCGATGTAGCCGTCTTGCTTCCGCTATCTGCTCTTGATTGTGTATCCCCACGCATATTTTTCTCGTTAAGTGCTTTCGTACAGAAGAGGTTCGTACAAACTCCTTGTTGCACAGGGGACAACGTCCTGGCATTGTTGTTTATCACGAAATGAGATTTTAGTGCAGGAAGCGAAAAGCGTCTTCGTCCTCAGCGCAGCTAAACCTTCCTATTTTTACTAAACCCAAAATACAGCGTCGGACAGAATGGAACTGCCACCTAGGGAAGCTGAATGATTGGCCAAAAAAAATCTGGTCGGTTTTGTACTTGTTAAGAAATAGAGTAGGATTAGTGGCAAAATAAGGAGGCAGCTATATTTTGCTAAAATTTAGTCAATAGCGCTTTGTTGAACGCCGATCTGATCGTTTTTGGCTTGAAAGCCTCCCACGCCTTGATCATTCTGTTGATGGTCTCGATGCGCTTATCCTTAGCAGTCTTCCTCTTTGGCCTCTGACCCGGGGGAGGCGGAGGTGGCCTTTCCTCCAGCCAAAGCTCCTTGAGCATGGCCTTTAAGGGGCCCATGACGCCTACGTCTAGCGGCTGGCAGACCGACGTGGCGTTTTTAGGAAGTGCCTGTAGCTTACAACCCAACTCACCAGTTACAATAGCCTCTGAGGCTGCCGAGACATGGCAATCGAGATTGTCCACTAACAACACAGATCCTTTCGCGATGTGGCAGGATAGTAGAGAGCGTAGGTAGATTTCCCATACTCGAGTATCCATCCACGCCTTTGACTGTACAGCGTAGACATGACCTGCATACAAATACCAGCATAAATTAGTTAATAAATCATAAAATATAATAGAAATAAAATGCTTTAACGATACCTTTTGGATAAGTCTTGAGCTCCTCCTGTTCAATGCTACCCCCAGGCTCGCCTCGAACAATGAACAACAATGGCAGTTTGAGCCCATCCGCTCTGATCGTGCACACAGCCGTTAGCCTCGCTGAGTGGTTTTTCTCAGCAGTGATGGAGGCTAGCTTCCCCTTCTCGGACAGCATTTTCGTTGGGGGGCAGTCGAAATAGATGCCAGTCTCATCTGTGTTGTAGATCATGCTAGCATCGTACGACCCGTAGCTCTTGTTAAATGTCTTAGCGAATTCATCGCGTACGGCCACGAGATCAAGCAGCTTTTCCTGCGTCAATATATCGCAACAAACAGTAACATCACAATATGAAGTTAGCCAGCAGATAAAACATTACAAGAGCACTCAATTACAATTTAAGGGCAACTCATACATTATAGTGTCCCCAATACAGTTATGCAGCAATTTTACCTTGAGACCACTTGGCGTTCGCTGCGAGAACCCGTGGCGATATGCGAAGCGACGTAGCAGACGTATCAGTGAGTCGTACGCCGTTACGGCGTTCTTCTTACCGTCGACGTAGCCGGCGAGCCAATCGGGGTACTGGTCGCGCACGAAGCTCGCCATGACCTTCGCGGTCAGCACCTCGCAATCTCTGCGGGTGTCCTTCATGAAGGTGACGAGCTCCGCACCGAAAGGCACCATCTCCGGGCGCCCAGGCCCTCGTGACAAGCGCTTCTCGCTGCCACCGCAGTTGAAGATGTCGTCCTTGGCCTTGCGCCAGTCGTTAAGTGTCCGGCGAGGAACACCTTGTTGCCGCGCTGCCTCGCGCTGGCTGAGACCTTCTACGGCACGCAGAGCCTCCCGCTTGACCTTGAGACTGTAGCGTTTCCTCCTCTTCTTAGGGGCGGCAACACCCCCGTCAGCAACATGGTCCGGCGGCTCATCGCCGTCCACGCATAACGGGTCGTCCACAGCTGCCTCCATATTACCGACTGACAGCCTCAAAATTAGCGTTTGGCTCGAATGCACCTGATTGGTTAAATTATATAATTATAAGAGTTTTGATTGGATCAAAATGACGTGGTTGCTCTGA
>JAIKVH010000179.1:0-18943 GCA_024679275.1 Phytophthora niederhauseri
TTCTGTGCGCAGCTCAGCGTCTTCACTTGTCCCCATTAAGGAGTTGATGGAGGCAGTTGAGCGGGTAGGTTGTCGCGGCAATTTCGATTGGGACTGCTGCCTCTAACGCCGTATCTACGTGTTTTTGCTTGATTTAGATGGAGATCGAGGAGGCTGCTGCGAAGGAGGACGAGGCTTTGCTCCAGGAACTTGGTCCGGACAACAACGATTCGTCACAAGCAGCGAACGCGGTGCTCTGGCTGGATAAGTACAAACCGCAGAGCTTCCTGGATCTTCTGAGCGACGAACGGACCAACCGTGAAGTCCTCACGTGGATTAAATCATGGGACAGGTTTGTGTTCCCGAAGAAGCTGCGACCTAATGGTACACTCCCCGTGTCTCCTGCGAAGCCCAATAGCTTTGGCAATAAGTCCCCCTGGGCAGCGAAGAATCAAGGCAGTGGTCGCGCAGAGTCCGAAGAAGACGAGGACAAGCGACCATTCAACAAGATTATCTTGCTGTGTGGCCCTCCTGGAGCAGGTAAAACCACGTTGGCTAATATCGTTGCGCGGCACGCGGGCTACAACCCTATCGAGGTTAATGCGAGCGACGACCGCACCGCATCGGTACTGCGCAACAAGCTCATTAGCGCCATGGAGATGCAGTCCATTTGGGGAGAACGGAAGCCGAACTGCATCATTCTTGATGAAATTGATGGCGCGATGAACGGGTCGGACGGGAAGTCGGCCATTGAGGTCATTCTTGAGATCGCCAACGCGCCCCTGCAAAGGAAGAAGACAGGAGCTAAAACTACCGCTAAGAACCGCCATCCGCTGACTAGGCCACTCATTTGTATCTGCAATGACCTGTACACCTCCGTGTTGCGCCCGCTGCGTCAGATGGCGAAGATCTTCACGCTGGACACGCCACACTCGCAGCGCCTCGTGACCCGTTTGAAGTACATTTGTCGGCATGAAGGCATCAAGGCGTCAACCGGTGCGCTAGCAGCTTTGTGCTCCAGTGCTGACAATGACATTCGATACTGTTTGAACACGCTGCAGTTCCAGAGTACTCAGTCACGGCGTGCGGCGAAGGACAAGTCAGTGATCGTGACGCTGACGAGTGGTCTCGTTGCTCAAAAGGATCATGTCCACGGCATGTTTGAGGCTATGGATCTCGTATTCTTCGAGGCGCGGTCAAAGTCAGCCAAGGGCGACCGTCCTGCGACCGAGAAAATCGAGGAGGCCGTTGTGTCACTGGGGAACTTCCCTCTGTTGATCAACGGTTTGGACGAGAACGTACCGAAGATGATCTTCAACGACCCGACCATGAACAAGATTTGCGACGTGTTCGAGTGGCTCGGACTTGCAGATGAGTACGAGAATCGCGCTCGCTCGGAACAACAGTTCGTCTTCCAGGCATACATCCCATTTGCTGCCATCGCCACGCACGCAGCTTGTTGCACGAGCTCAAGGCGTCGTGTGGAATACCCTCGTGCGCAGTTCGAGTCGCAAAAGAAACGTGATCGCTCTGAAAACATCCTTGTGGCAATACCCTCGTGCGCAGTTCGAGTCGCAAAAGAAACGTGATCGCTCTGAAAACATCCTTGTGGCGTTGGCGGAGGGCGCACAGCTGCAACCAATTCTGCGTATGAGCACCAACGTGCTTGTCGTGGACGTAGTGCCCTGGCTTGTCGCGAGTTTATCGCCCAACATTCGTCGCATTAATCCGTCACTGCAGACGAAGGAGGAGAAGGTGATGATTCAGCGCCTCATTGAGCTCATGGCGTCGCTGGGACTATCGTTCCGCCACAAGTACTTGCCCGACGGCAGTGAAGACTACTCGCTCGAGCCGTACGTATCCATTCATTGGCGCTATCGGATTCTGTGGACAATTCTCACTTTGTTTTATCTTTACAGGGCGCTAAACGAACTCGTGGAGTTCCGCGGAAACGATGGTGGGACAGTGTATCAATCCATGCTTCCGTTAACTGTACGAAAGATGATCGCTCGCGAGGTGGAGCTGGAGCAGATGCGTCGGAGTGAAAACTCGGATTCGTCGTCAAAGCCGAGCAGCAACGACAACAAGAAGCAACCAGTGACTACCGAGAAAGCAGCCGAAGCGACTATCGAAGAGAAGGCTGCGAAGGCTGCCTACGTCCTCCCGGAGTTCAGCGGTACGTTTACTTGTGGAGGTGTGGTCTTAGACGACCTTACTCACTCACACAGTTTTGTTCCATGACAAACAGAGGCGGAGCTGGAGAAGAAGGACGAGGCGCTCCGCAAGCGTAATCCGTTCGCGTTCGCGCACCGTGAGGCCAAGCGAAAGCGCGACGAGGAGCTGAACGCCAAGTTCAAGCAGCAGCGCACCGACGACGCCCACGCGCACTCCATGGTGCGCTACAAGTTCAACGAAGGCTACACGTGCGGCATCAAGACAGCCGTGTACGTTCGCGATTTATTATGAGAGGGCTAACTGACTGGACTGCCATGTAGTGCGTGTGCAATGCAATGCAAGAGTGCACAAATTCCTACCCACGTCTCGTCACTTCTTGGCCGCTTTCTTCTTCTTCTTGGATTTCTTCTTCTTGTCCGCCGGATCGGCAGCATCACTTCTTGGCCGCTTTCTTCTTCTTCTTGGATTTCTTCTTCTTGTCCGCCGGATCGGCAGCAACCGCCGAAGCGTCGGCCGACTTCGGTTGCGACGTAGTCGACGCCGGCAGCGCCTTCATGGGCCCCAGCACCTCCTGCATCACGAAGCGCAGCAGCCTCGTGAGCCGGAACAGGTTGGACGCGTCTGCGGTGGCGTATTTGACGGTCTCCTCGCGGCCCTGAGGCGACGCGGGCGCGGCCTTGGCCTTGGCCGACTGATGCGCCACCCGCGCCACCACCTTCACGCTCTTGTTGGCCGTCACGCGCGTCTTGAGGAAGAAGCGCGAGCGTAGCGGGCCCCCCACGAACGCCAGCTTGGTCTGCTCCTCGAAGCGCTCCCAGCTCACGTTGGCCATCTTCGCCTGGGTATCTTCCAGCGTCGGGCGATCGTAATGGACACTGAACATCGGGCGGCTCCTGATTGGTCGGCTATTTTTGGAGCCGTTATTTTTAGTCGGTCGTAACTTCAACTTCTGTAGCATCGTACAGTACAGCGCTGGCGATGGCGATGGAGGAGCAAGACCAAGGTGAGGGCTCTGTATCTGGCGTGTACTTAGGTATGGTGGGCTCATGGTGCATGGTGTGGCGTGGATTTGAGCAGGAGCAGGCGACCAAGTGCTCGCGCTCAAGCAGTTCCTGCAGGTTCGGTGGACTGTACTGTAGAGCTAAAAATTAAAATGCATTGGGCTACGTTCTGACCTTTGGTTTTTGGCTCGTGCAGGGAATGCTGTTTGCAGACCAAGAGAACATGTTCGAGCCTGCGTTGCCGGCACCAGGCAAGGGAGTGATTCGGAAGGAGCTAAAATGCATTGGGCTACGTTCTGACCTTTGGTTTTTGGCTCGTGTAGGGAATGCTGCTTGCAGACCAAGAGAACATGTTCGAGCCTGCGTTGCCGGCACCAGGCAAGGGAGTGATTCGGAATGACCGGCTGCTGGAGCTGATGGGGGTACCCAGGTCCGAGGCGAGTTCGAGTGCTGGATGCTCAGCTTACTCCCTCGAGGAAGAGCAAGCGGCTCCGATAGCACCGTTGCCGATTCGGTCACCCCGACCACACCAGCGTCACAACACTTGCCTTCCAGGTTGCGAGTGGGACCTGGGCCCGGAAAACGCAGTGAACGATCTGGACCGCGTCGATACTGAAGAGTTCGCGAGCGACGAAGACTATGTGGAAGAAGACACGCCGCGTCAGGAGAAGTACTTCTCGAAGAAACACATGAACAAGACGTCAGAAGAGCTTCTCAGGAGAAGTGCGACCTTCGAACCAGACTTTCAAACGCGCATGAAGAAGTTTTTGATAAAGAATCAGCAGAAGAAGGAGAGGATTCGCCAGTCTATTGCCGTTGAAGAGGACCCGGCGATCGTACCGATGCCGCGAATCAACCAGGTGCAGAACAACAATTATTTTCTTAGCGCTCTTACCACTGCGTACTAAAGTATTGACATTTGTCTGTGGCCTACGCTTCCTGCAGAGATCAAAGTCCATTCCGCGAAGCGTCTCACACCTCATGGCGTGGAATCATGAAAAGGAAAGCAAGCTGAGCCGAATGCGAGATGCCGAGAGTGCCAAGCAAGAAGCTGTCTGTGTGGGGAAGCCCTCTATCAGTAGGCGCTCCGTAACAATGTTCTCAAAAAGGCAGGACGATGTTGCGCACTGCAAAGTGGAAGATCGGCTCCATTTGCTGGGTCTCATTTACCAATATCAGCAAGAGGAGCGAAAACGAGCTGAAGAGAGACAAGCGACTTCGAATGTACAGCCTCAGCTGGCCCCTCACTCTGCGAACGCGCAGCGCAGGAGGCGCTACTCGGTCCATGAACGCCTCTACCAGTTGTCGAAGAGAAGTATGGCGAAGGATAACAACGACCATGAGCACTATCCAAGCACTTCTGCAGCCCAACGGAGGCGGGGTCGACGTACGAGCCGTGAAACTATTGCACGCACTGTGCAGCGACTCCATGGGCTAAGTAAGCAGTACCAACAGAAGCTGCTTTTGCGGGATGAAGAGCGGAAACAATACTTGGAAAGCTTGCGGGTACGTATACCACCGGCATCATGCAATAGTAGTGGTAGGCACTAATGGTTTCCATGCTAGACCACACCAAAGATGAGTGTTCGAAGTCGGAAGCTTGCCGCAAAGAAGAAGAAGAACCCGGCGCCAAAAAGCCCTTTGCGCTGCGGCTGCTGCGGGGGCAAGGAGGACAAGGAAGGGAAGTGTGGCTGCACGGTCGAGCCGCGAGTGAATCCAAAGCATGCCGCCGACATCTACGAGCGACAGCTGCGCTGGAAAAACGCCAACGACGCCAGACACTGCCAGCAGAAGCAGCTACAGGAGACGCTGGCGATGACCGAGTGCACCTTTCGGAACCCGTACTACCAGAAGGCGTGGAATACTATCGGCGATCCAGTGGCTCGGATCGACAAGAAGGAGGGCGGCAAGGAGGACAGCGCGGCGTTCTTCAGGAGGACCATGCGGTGGGCGGACAAGCGCGACCGGGAGGTGGCTCGGGAGAAGAAGGCCGTCCAGGAGCGGCAGCTGGAGGAGTGCACCTTCAAGCCGCGGCTGACGGCGCGAACGCCCAAGTACCTGGCGGCCAGACGCCGCGAGTCAAATCAGCAGCAGCACGAGGCCTCAGCAGCCTCCAGCGGCAGCAGCTGCGCGTCGCGGTTTCTCGACTGCTCGACGCACTCGTCGCCCGAGCGACGCGACTCGGCCACGGAGGAGCTCCTCTCGCAGCTGTACAGCGCGCTGGACCTGCAGGCGCTGGCGGGCGAGCTCTCGCCCGAGCACAACTCCATCGGGTCCGACGACAACGGCGCGCACGGCTTCCCCAAGTACACCTTCACGGACTTGGGCGAGTTCGCAGGGCGCTGAGCTGGATGTAGAGGGCGAGGCTTAGCGGATAGATAAAGCAAGATGGATACGTGTGCATGCCTCCTGAAGGTCCGGATAATCTATATTTGGCGTCATCCAATCACCGAGCGTTCTGGCACATCTTTTCCGCCAATGTAAGGATCCGGATACTGCGCGCCGGATAATCTATATTTGGCGTCATCCAATCACCGAGCGTTCTGGCACATCTTTTCCGCCAATGGGCGGGCCGCTCCTCGAAACGGCCTCCTCCCCCCTTTCGCCCACTCACTTGCGAACTCTCCGCTTGGTGGTGAAAGCGCGCGGGAAGCTAGCAAGTGCGGAGTGTTGGTCGCCGCGTCCGAAAGCGCGCGCCCCGAGCTCTCCGCCCCCTCCCGCCTCAGGCGCTCGCACCTGTGACTTAGCAGCCAGCCAGCCAGCCAGCCATGTCGTCCACGCAGTTCTCGTACTCGAGCGCGCGCCTGCGCCGCGTCAAGTACCTGCAGTTCGGCGTGTTCAGCCCCGAGGAGATCCGCGCCATGTCCGTGACCAAGCAGACCAAGGTCAACGACCGCATCATCCCGGACGGCATCTCGCGCCCGGAGACGTACCTGAATGGCCACCCCGTCATCGGCGGCATCGGAGACCCGCGCATGGGCACGTGCGACTTCCGCGCGCGCTGCAAGACCTGCGACTGTACGTGGACCATACTGGAGCCAAGATAGACGCTGTAGGAGGGGCGCCTCACTCGTGTGACCCCCCTCGCCCCCTCCCTCCCTCCGGGCCGGGGGACGCGCTGAGATCTTGTTCAGTTACTCACGTGATGTGTTGTTCTGTTTGGCTTGACTGACTGCAGGCACCTACAGCGGCAGCGGCGGCAAGGTGAACGACTGTCCCGGCCACTTCGGCCACATTGAGCTGGCCCGCCCCATGTACCACATGGGCTTCATCAAGGAAGTGCTCAAGATCCTGCGCTCCGTGTGCTTCCACTGCTCCAAGGTGCTGAGCGACGAGCGCGACCACCGCTTCAGGTCGGCCATGAAGATCAAGAACGGCAAGCGCCGCCTCAAGGCCGTGTACGAGATCTGCAGCAACAAGAGCATGTGCGAGTACGGTGAGGAGGCCGACATGGAGAAGATGCGCGAGGACCTGAACATCGGTCTGCAGGGCGGTCTGGACGACAAGTCCAAGCCCAAGGAGGGAGGCCACGGCGGTTGTGGTGGTCTTCAGCCCAAGTACCGCAAGCAGGGCATTAAGCTGCTGGTCGAGTTCCCCGAGCAGATGGAGGACGTGCCTGGATCGGGCGACCGCAAGCAGAACCTGCCTGCCGCGAAGGTGCTCTCGATTTTCAAGAACATCTCGGACGAAGACTGCTTCGCTCTCGGACTGGACCCGCGTTGGGCTCGTCCGGACTGGCTCGTCATGACGCTGATGCCGGTGCCGCCTCCGCATGTCCGTCCATCTGTGGCTATCGACGGCATGGCGCGTGGTGAAGATGACCTTACGCACAACCTGGCGTCTATCGTGAAGGCAAACTTGGCGCTTCTCAACTGTGTGCGAAAGGGTGAACCGTCGCACATTATCGAGCAGTTCGAACAGCTACTGCAGTTCCATTTGGCTACCTTCCTCAACAATGAACAGCCCGGTCTCCCTCAAGCCCAACAGCGGTCCGGAAAACCACTGAAGACGCTGCGACAGCGTTTGCGTGGTAAGGAGGGTCGTATTCGTGGTAACCTGATGGGTAAGCGTGTGGACTTCTCGGCCCGTACCGTCATCACGGCCGACCCCAACATTGCCATTGATCAAGTCGGTGTCCCTCGTTCGATCGCTATGAACCTTACCGTGCCAGAACGTGTCACGCCGTTCAATATGAACTACATGCATCAGCTGATTGCGAACGGTCCGCTGGAGCACCCTGGCGCCAAGTACATTATTCGTGAAGATGGCAATCGCATTGATTTGCGTTACATCAAGAACAAGTCGGACCTTGCGCTCAAGTGTGGATGGATCGTGGAGCGGCATCTTCGTGACGACGACTTGGTGTTGTTCAACCGTCAGCCGTCTCTTCACAAGATGTCCATTATGTCTCATCGCGTGAAGGTGTTTGACTGGTCGACGTTCCGTTTGAACCTGTCCGTCACATCACCGTACAACGCCGATTTCGATGGCGATGAAATGAACTTGCACGTGCCGCAGTCCATGACTGCTCGTGCCGACGCACAGGAGCTGATGATGGTGCACAAGGTGATTATCACTCCGCAGAGTAACCGTCCCGTCATGGGTATTGTGCAGGACTCGCTACTGGGTGCTCAGAAGTTTACCAAGCGTGACATTTTCTTGACCAAGGATTGGGTCATGAACCTGTTGATGTGGGTTTCCAACTGGGATGGAAAGGTGCCGACGCCTGCAATTCTGGTGCCGAAGAAGGGCGAGTTGGGCAAGTACACTCCGATCTGGACGGGCAAGCAGCTCTTCTCGACGATTGTACCGGGAATTAACTTTACTGGCTTTTCGTCCACACACAACAGCAAGGAGAAGTTCTCGGATCTCTCTCCTATCGACTCTCGCGTGATCATTCAGCAGGGTGAACTTCTTGCTGGTATTATTGACAAGAAGATTATTGGTTCGTCAGCAGGTGGTTTGATTCACATCACGATGCTTGAAAAGGGTCCCGATGAGACGAAGCGCCTCCTTGGTGCAATTCAGCAACTGGTAAACAACTGGTTGGTTGGCCGCAGTTTCACTGTTGGTGTGAGTGACACAATTGCCGATGTGTCGACTTTGAAGACTATTGTCGATATTATTACCCAAGCCAAGGTGCAAGTGCACGATCTGGTGGTGCGTGGTCAAAAGGGAAAACTTGAAACCCAGCCTGGCCGAACCATGGTCGAGTCGTTTGAAGGTCTCGTCAATATTGTGCTTAACACAGCCCGTGACCAGGCCGGTCGTGAGGCGCAGGGCAGTCTGGATGAGACAAACAACATTAAGGCTACGGTGACGTCGGGTTCCAAGGGTTCTTTCATTAATATCTCGCAGATTATTGCTTGCGTGGGCCAGCAGAACGTTGAAGGAAAGCGTATCCCGTACGGCTTCAACCACCGTACGTTGCCGCACTACGGCAAGGACGATTTGGGCCCCGAAAGTCGTGGGTTCGTGGAGAACTCGTACCTGAAGGGTTTGACACCTCAAGAATTCTTCTTCCACGCTATGGGTGGTCGTGAAGGTCTAATTGATACGGCTGTGAAGACGGCCGAGACTGGTTACATTCAGCGCCGTCTGGTGAAGGCAATGGAGTCGGTCATGACGCGTTACGATGGTACCGTCCGAAATGCGCAAGGCGAGATTATCCAGTTCCTGTACGGTGAAGACGGTATGGATGCCGTTTGGGTCGAGAAGCAGCGGTTCGAGTCACACAAGCTGAACAAGGTCCAGTTCGAGAAAAAATACGTGTTTGATCCGTCTGACGAAGAGCTTGGCTGTGTGCCGAACTGCCCCGACCAGCTTTACCTCGAGCCCGATATTATTAAGGACATCCGAACGAACCAGCGGACGCAGCAACTCTTGCGAGAGGAACTGGCTCAGCTTCAGAAGGACCGTGTCAACCTGCGTGTCATTTTGGCAAGTCGTGGTCAGGGGCAGGAGTCCGATAACGCTGCCCAGATTCCTGTTAATATCCGGCGTCTGGTGGAAAATGCCCAGCAGCTATTCAGCATCGACATGAGGAAGCCATCTAGCTTGCACCCATCCCGCATTATTGAGGGTGTTAAGGAGCTGTGCAAGAAGATTATTGTCGTGCAGGGCGATGACCGACTGAGTATTGAAGCCCAGGAGAACGCAACTTTGTTCTTCCAGATTCTGTTGCGGTCGACGCTGGCCTCCAAGTGTGTTACGCTTGAGCACCGCCTGACTGAGACAGCGTTCGAATGGCTGATGGGTGAAATTGAATCCAAGTTTACTAGCGCTTTGGTGTCTGCTGGTGAAATGGCTGGTGTTGTTGGTGCGCAGTCGATTGGTGAGCCGGCGACGCAGATGACGCTGAACACATTCCACTACGCCGGTGTGTCCGCAAAGAACGTGACGCTTGGTGTGCCTCGCCTGAAGGAAATTATGAATATCGCAAAGGACGTGAGAACTCCGTCATTGCGTATCTTCTTGACACCCGATTGCGCACACGATGCCGACAAGGCAAAGTTCATTCAGTCGCAACTCGAATACACAACGCTGGCTGATGTGACAGCGAACACCTCCATCTACTACGACCCGGACCCGATGAACACTGTGGTTGAGGAAGACCAGGAGTTCGTGGCGTCGTATTACGAAATGCCCGATGAAGACACGCCGATCGCTCGTTCTCCGTGGCTTCTGCGTATCGAGCTGAACCCGAAGATGATGGCCGACAAGAAGCTGACGATGGGCGAAATTGCCGCGCAGGTTGAGTCCGAGTACGGTCAGGATCTTTCATGTATCTTCACGGATGATAACGCCGATCGTCTCGTGCTGCGTATTCGTATTATGAGCGATGAGGAGGAGAAGCTCCAGCGCTCGGGTGAGACTACCGTTGGTCAGGAAGATGACACGTTCCTGAAGCGTGTGGAACACAACATGCTGACGCAGATGAAGCTGCGCGGTATTGAGGGTGTGAAGAAAGTGTACATTCGCGAGGGCCCGTCGACGCACTGGTTCGACGACGTTGGCTTCAAGATGATGAATGAGTGGATGCTGGATACGGATGGCACGAACTTGCTTGATGTGATGTGCTACCCGCAGGTCGATGCCACTCGTACCATTTCGAACGATATTGTGGAAATCATTCAGGTGCTGGGTATTGAGGCCGTTCGTCGCGCTCTTCTGAACGAAATCCGGCAGGTTATTTCGTTCGATGGTGCTTATGTGAACTACCGGCATTTGGCTTGCTTGTGTGACGTGATGACCTTCCGTGGTCACCTCATGGCTATCACTCGCCACGGTATTAACCGTGACGACTCTGGCCCGCTTGTCCGATGTTCGTTCGAGGAGACGGTGGAAATTCTGATGGATGCTGCTATGTTCTCAGAGGGTGATCCGTTGACGGGTGTGTCCGAAAATGTGATGCTTGGCCAGCTGGCCCCTCTTGGTACGGGTATCATGGACCTGGTGCTCGACGCCAAGAAGCTTGCGAACGCTATCGAGTACGAGGCTTCGGAGATCCAGCAGGTGATGCAGGGTCTCGACAACGAGTGGAGGAGCCCGGACCAAGGACCTGGTACGCCGATGGCGACTCCGTTCGCGTCGACGCCGGGCTTTTCGGCCTCGTCGCCGTTCAGCCCTGGTGGTGGTTCGTTCTCGCCGGCGGCTGGTGCCTTCTCGCCCATGGCGAGCCCAGCATCTCCTGGGTTCATGGCGGCATCGCCTGCGCACAGCCCAGCGTCTCCGCTGAACCCCACGTCGCCTGCATACAGCCCCATGTCCCCAGCGTACAGCCCGACGTCCCCGGCCTACTCTCCCACTTCTCCTGCGTACAGTCCGACTTCGCCTGCTTACAGCCCGACATCTCCCGCGTACTCGCCGACGTCGCCTGCTTACAGCCCCACGTCGCCTGCATACTCGCCGACCTCGCCGGCTTACAGCCCGACTTCCCCAGCGTATTCGCCGACGTCCCCGGCCTACAGCCCGACGTCCCCGGCCTACAGCCCCACGTCGCCGGCGTACTCGCCGACTTCCCCAGCGTACAGCCCGACGTCTCCGGCTTACTCGCCGACGTCGCCTGCATACAGCCCGACGTCTCCCGCTTACAGCCCGACATCGCCTGCCTACTCGCCGACGTCTCCTGCTTACAGCCCGACGTCTCCGGCCTACAGTCCGACATCTCCGGCTTACAGCCCTACTTCTCCGGCATACACACCCGCGTACTCGCCGACGTCTCCAGCCTACAGTCCGACATCACCAGCGTATTCGCCGACGTCGCCAGCCTACTCGCCGACATCGCCCGCGTACTCGCCCACGTCGCCTGCCTACTCGCCCACATCTCCAGCGTACAGCCCGACGTCGCCCGCCTACTCGCCAACATCTCCGGCGTACAGCCCAACGTCGCCAAGCTACAGCCCAGCGTCGCCCGAGTATAACCCCACGGAGGGCTACAACCCGACTGCGAGCGGCTACAGTCCGACTGATGGTGACGAGAAGAAGGAGGAGGAGGATGCGAAGTAAGCATATTGAGCGCGTGAGTGTGCTAGAAGAAGGCGAGCAAAGGTGTGCATTACGAAAACAGCCGACAAGTAGCATCAACCCGTCCTGCGCTGGAGCAGATCGATTCGTAGCTGTGGTGGAGGGCGTGGCAGCCGAGCAAGGTGCGGACGGCGTTCGTCAGCTAGTCATGCATATGTATATCGAGCGACGCCGCCAATAACAATAAAAGCAAAAACAAACAGCATTGGCACTTTCATGTTGGTGTTCGAGGCCTTCTATCCTCGTCAGAACTAAAGTCTCTACTGTACCTAGCAAGATGTAGTATGTGCTTACTCGTTCAGCGCGATGAGGGCCATGAGGCCGATGCCCGCGCACATAGCGGTGGCCTCCTTTAGCGACTGAGCGAGGGAGCAGTCTTCCAGCAGTTCCGGCATGACGCTGGTGCACGCGATGTAGATGAAGCCGCCAGCCGTGAATGGGGAGATCCACACCGAGCTCGAGTCCCCGGCGCCCTCCATCAGGAGACCAATGACCGTTCCGATCATGGCTCCGATGGCCGTCAGCAGCTGCGTGACCATCGCCTCGCGCCGCGTGAAGCCCGACTGGATGAGAATGGCGAAATCGCCGATCTCGTGAGGCAGTTCGTGCAGCAGCATCGCCACCGTCGTGGTCCAACCCGTGCCTCTTAGGAATGTCGCGCCGATGGCCAGCCCGTCCGTGAAGTTGTGCGAGAAGTCTGCTGCCAGGTTGAGGTAGCCTGCGGCTGCAATTGTCTTCTTCTCTGGCACCGACGGGACCAGTGGATCGTCGTCAGGGGCCACCTCGGCGTCGTCTCCCTTGCCCTCTTTGAACACGGCACGCTTCCTGGCCGTCGTCTTGTTGGCCACCGGCGAGGCGCCGCCGTCCTGCACCAACGCCGAGGGGTGCGAGTGTCCGTGGGAGTGTCCGTGGCCGCCACCAGTCTGCGCTCGCACAAACTTCTCCAGCATGAGGAACGTCAGCATGCCGGCCAGCGTCCAGAGCCACACGTAGAGGTCCGCCATCGAGTGCGAGTGCGAGTGCCCGTGGTCGTGGCCCTCGTGGTCGTGACTGTGGCCCGCGCCCTCGGGCAGCGAGTGGGGCAGCAGGTGCAGCAGTGCGTCGCCCAGCAGCCCGCCGGCCGCGAAGCTCAGGAACACGCGCAGCAGCGGCTGCTGCTTCTCCTGGCTGCCGACGCCCAGCGGCACCACCAGCAGCACCAGCACGGGCGCGGCGCCCACCAAGGCGGTGGCGAACAGCGCCTGGCCCCACACGATCGGGGAGAACCTTCCGGCCTTGGGCTGCGCGGCGGCAGCAGTCGTCTGATGACTGTGGCGGTCGTGATGGTCATGGTCGTGGTGATCGTGGGCGTGGGCTCCCTGGTCGTGGGTGTCGTGGTCGTGATCCTCGTGATGCCAGTCGCCGCGGACTGCGGGCGTCGATGGCACTGCGGCGTCGTCGGCAGCCGAGAGGAGGGCGACGCCCAGCAGGGCCGCGACCAGCAGCAGCAGCACGCGCGGACGCCCCATGTCGGCGCTGGAAGGCAGAGTGAGGGTGCCGGCGCGTGCACGAAGTGTCGGGATTGGTCGATATGAGGATCGTGTTTGCGCCAATCAGGAGTCGACGAAGAGTGTAGCCATGTCGAGCCTGCGCTGGCAATAATGCTGCATTGGTTCGTGTGATCAGCGAGTGAGAAGACCGCTGTCTGTACAGCGTCGCTGCTGTTGCCATGGCCTTGCCTGCCGCGAGCGCCGTCCTGCTAGCCGTTGCCGTTAGTCTGCGTTTACTCACTGGCTGCAACTGTGCTGAGCTGCTCGGCCTGCTGCGGGCGACGAGGATGCTCCTCGTGGTAGCCGAGCCGGCCTGCTTCACGTCGTGGGTGCTGCTGCTGCTGCATCCAAACGCGCTGCTTGAAGAAGCTCCATCCTGCGCAGCGCGGCGTTCCGATGGTTAGACGGCGCGGGTGCCTTGTACTGCCGCGCGGAGATGCGTGGAGACGTCGACGCCTGTGGACGAACGCCGGACAGCGCGAATATGTCGGCGTGCAGCACATCCGAGTCAAGCGCGCCGTATCTCCGCCCGGCATGTGACCAGGCTGCGGCGACTTGAGGCGACTTGAGGAGCAGAGCAGACCGTGGCGGCGGTGGAGACCAAGAAGACAGTTCGAGTTCGAGCGGAGCTCTATGTCGGCGCCGTCCGGCCGGCAGTCCGCCCTCGCGTGAAGCGAAGGCGGCCATCCCGAGCGCAATGCAGCGCAGGGCCAGCGAGACGTGATGTGGAGCGCGTCACGGCTGTTTGCCATTGACGGGCCCGTGTCACGCGAGCCGAGTCCGCGCGCTTCAAGCAGCCGTGATACCCGCCGCTTTGCGCAAGCGCCGACGCCGCCCGCTGCTTGGACTGTGCCCGAGTGCGGCCCGGAGCGCTGGCACCGGCGGCCGGCGCGCGCGGTTGATGGCAGCTCGCTGCACTGCAGCCTGCACAAGCTCCGCGGCAAGTCGTCGAGAGGCGAGCAGATCATCGAGATCGAAGCGGACTCAAGCAGCGTCAATCTCTCTCGTCGCGGCAGTGCAATTCGCATGAGGACACTCTGCAGGACGCTCGCGATGATGATGGCTGCCCGGCTGGCGGCGCGCTCCACCGAGCAAAGCCCGACTGGTTTAACGCCGCCCAGTCTCAACACACCAGGCAGGACGGCGACTGCGGGTGCTGCTGCCGCCACCGCCGCCGCCGCCGTCGAGAGTCTCGACTCGAGACACAGCGGCGGCCGTCGGCAGGAAGGCCAGCCAGCCAGCCAGCCAGCCAGCCAGCCAGCCAGCGCGCTGAAGCTCCAGTCGCCTCCAGTCGCTCCGCTCGGATTTGGCATGCAATGCAGACTCCATGGCCGGCGGAGATGCGCCTCCCACGGTCGCAGTAGACGGTTCGCGCGAGCCTTTGGCGTCGCTCTTCATGCGTGCGCGCGGGTCTCACCTGCTCGGCGGCGATGGCGCTAGGGCAGGCCGCCACTGCCGGCGGCGAGCCGACAATTGCGCGCAGGTGCGAGGGCCGCTCTGGCCTCGGCGCAGGGCTTCAAGGGGCTTTGCTTCAAGCCGTCGGGCCATCGGGCGTGTCGAAAGTATTTCGGCGGCGCTCGTCGACGGCGCTCGACATCCGGTTCCGTTCAAGCAGCCACGGCCGGGCCAGCCCGCGAATGGGTCCCCTTGGCGAGTCACGCGCGGCGAGTGGTTTACCCATCTCGGAATCGGCGAGTTCGGCGACGGCGCCAGCTGGCTGCCGCTCATGGTGAGCCTCACCACATCAGGCCGCGCGCGGGCTGCTCGGATCGGATCATTTTACGTTTGGCCGCCGCCCAGGCAGCACGCCGCAGTGAGTCAACAGCCCCCTCCTCCACCATGATGTCGCTCCTCGCCCAGCCGCTCTCGCCCCGCTCCAGCAGCCGCCTGGTCTTCGGCGCCTACGACGCCGCGCCCATGCCGGTGCCGGTGCCGATGGCCGCAGCCTCGCCCAGCGGCAGCACCACTAGCAGCAACATCAGCAGCAGCAGCAACAACACCAAGGACCGGCCCTTCGTCTGCGAGGAGCCCGGCTGCGGCCGGCGCTTCAACCGCAAGTTCACGCTCAGTGAGCACAAGAAGACCCACACGGGCGAGAAGCCCTACGTGTGCCCGCTGGCCGAGTGCAGCCGGCGCTTCAGCACGTCCGGCAACCTGGCGCGCCACAAGCGCCTGCACGCGTCGCTCAAGCCCTTCGAGTGCGACATCAACGGCTGCAAGCGCTCCTTCCCCAGCCAGGAGAAGCTCGACCACCACATCAAGA
This sequence comes from Phytophthora niederhauseri, assembly GCA_024679275.1. Taxonomy (NCBI): domain Eukaryota; phylum Oomycota; class Peronosporomycetes; order Peronosporales; family Peronosporaceae; genus Phytophthora; species Phytophthora niederhauseri. Next base: position 15,474 of record JAIKVH010000179.1, read on the forward strand.
TCCACACGGGCCGGCGGACCCACATGTGCCGAGTCACCGGCTGCACCAAGACCTTCAGCACGGCCGGCAACCTCACGCGGCACATCAAGAACCGCCACCCGGAGCTCGTGCGGACTACCACAACCTACCCGTCCTACCAGTTCCCCCGCCCCGTCATGCCGACCGGAGCTCGTGCGGACTACCACAACCTACCCGTCCTACCAGTTCCCCCGCCCCGTCATGCCGCCCCCCATGCACCGGCCAGAGGCTGAGAACGGGATCCACTCGCAGCCGCTCCACATTGCCGATGTCCGGCATGACATGCCGTCGCCTCACATGCTGGCCAAGATCGAGCCGACCCCGGTCTTCTCGCCCGACTCGGTCGAGCTGTCGTCGTTCCAGGACGAGCTCTCAACCTTCCAAATGGCCTGCGAGCCACCCGTGCAGCCGTTCGCGGCCCGGCCGCAGGAGTTAGCCGTGCTCGAGGGCTACCAGCACCAGCAGCAGCAGCCGCAGTCGCTGAGCGAGATCGCGCGCTGCAGCATGAGCGTGCTGGACGAGGTCATCGAGTTCGAGCTCACCAAGAACGTCTGAGCGGTAGTAGGTTATGAGTATTTCCAATCGTATATTGATATAGTACATGTAGACTTTGGATCCCCGTCATTCCCCGAAGGGCGTTCGTCAATCTTTGTTGTATATAAGCTTACTACAGTAGTAATATTGGATACGCTGCAGATCCGATGCGGCGCCATTTTGGCACTTCGTGTAGTACACGCATTGCAGCAAGCAAGCAGGTAGGTAGGTATGTAGGCGAGCAGAAGCACCGTTGCCTGCCGTGTTCGCGTTCGTGTTGGGGCGCGAGCGCCAGCGGAAGGCGAGCAGAAGCACCGTTGCCTGCCGTGTTCGCGTTCGTGTTGGGGCGCGAGCGCCAGCGGAGCCGAGTCGAGTCGAGCGCGCGATAGGCCGACACGTCAATCGGTCGCTGCCTCCGACAGGCCGGCCGGCTTCACTTCAACCACGCGGGCTGGGCCTCGCTCTGGCACCTGCGGTGGACACCGCCGGCAAGGAGCAAACATGGCGCACGGGCCGAACTGCAACGCGCGAGCTTGAACTGCAAGGGCGTGGGAACGATCAAATCGAGGACAAGCTCTTTCTGCGCAGGTGGTGTCCTGCTCTTTTCCTCGACTTCAAGTTGCCTCTCTGAGCTTTCGCACCGGCACCCGTATTGGAGGTGCCCCCCACCCCCCAAGCTCTTGCACCAGAATCCAGACACGTAATACGGGCGAGCGCTTCCTGCAGCTGTTGACTCGCGAGGCCCACGTCCGTGTGAGCTAGCCTCGTCTCTTTAAGATCGCGTTACGGTGCAGGAGCTGCTGCAGCAGCAGCAGCAGGAGGAGGCTGCCAGGGTATCTGCACGAACGACCGACCGCGCTCTGGCCCACAGCTTCGCAGCTCCTGGGCAATTTTTGCTTGCCTGCCAAACTTTGGCCCTAGGCGCGCGCGTACCATAAGCAACCAACACGCACCTGACCGACCTGACGTCACGCGTGCGTCGTTGGCGGAGACAAGTTCAACTTCACGAGCCTCGCTGTTAAACGAGCGCCGCGGCAAGAGAGAGCTGATCCTGGTTGCTTTGGGCGGGCGGCTTGCCGGTTTCCGGTGCGAAGGCTGCTGGTGAACGGGTGTTTGCAAATCCTGCTCGCCAGAACTTCAACTGACCAGGCCGTCCGAAGCGCTACATACATGTACATATTACGGCAGGCGCAACAGCAACAACAGCCGAATTTTGTCTAGCTGACCGGCAGCGTGGCGTACGCATCCCTGCCTTCGAGTCGGTCTGCTGCCGGCGACAGATGCTGATGTCTGCACTGCCCTGTGTGCCCGCTCGCAGCATTGGGATCTCAGCTTCAAGCTCAGCTTCTTCGAGCTCGCTGGTTGCGACCACTTCGCCTGCGCTGTTCGCCGCTCGGCGAGACGCCTGGGCTGGTGCTTACACGTAGAAGAGCTGCGAGCGTCGCCGCATTGCAGGCGCTCGCATCGTCTCCGAAAAGTCATCACCCGGACTGACAAGTGCTCGGGCGTGCCAGTACAGGTTGCCTGGTCACATGAGAGACAAGTCGGGCGCATCGCGTCCCGGATGTGCTGCACCCGATCGATGCCAGGCAGACTTGCCTGGACCTCTGCAAAATTTGCTCGAGCGAGCAGCGCGGCGCGCTCAGTCGAGTTTGGACAAGGCGGAGAGCGGAGTCGACCCAGGCCGGCAGACGAACATGTAGACGCAGGGGAGGAACCTCTGCGCCTCGACAAGAGCGCTGACCATTGTCCGGTGACTGAAGTCTCTCCTCTCTCCAAGTGGTGCGATACTGTTCTGCAGCACATTAGTCCGACCTCGGCGCCGCTTTCGCTGTCAAGAGCTGCGCATGTATGTACCGCGCCTCGGCCTTCACAAGTCGTCACTAAGTCGCTCGATCGTCGCGATTTGTGTTTCAGATGCATGCATATGCAGCCCATCGCCGTGGCCGCGTTAAAATGGGGCCACGTTATCCGAAATGCACGATGCCGCTAATGGGACGCCGGGCGTGTGTGTATCAAGTCGGCGGATGGGTGTTGGGCGTACGAGGGTTTCTGTGTCTCTAGAGTCTAGACTGGTAACAGTACCAGCGCATAGTACGGCGGCTTTCGCGAAAACGTTTGCGCTGGCAACTAATGCCACGGCGTTCTTCCATCGGCCAAGGCGAGCAGGAGCTACATGTATTTACATGAGTGGTCAACGTTAGTCGACATCGTGGTGCGTTGTTGCGGTGCAGGGGTGCAAGCTAGTGCGAGTGGCGCGGCGTGGGTCATCGAGGCGTTTACCACCTGACGCGCGTGAACAGGTGCAAGCTAGTGCGAGTGGCGCGGCGTGGGTCATCGAGGCGTTTACCACCTGACGCGCGTGAACACGGCGTTTCCAGCAATCGGTTTCGATGCTTGAAGGGATACCCAGATTTGGAGAAAAACGCATTATAATAGACGTTATTGATACGTCATTGTGTCCGCTGTGGTTGGCTGTGTTCAAGGTGTTCCAGTACTACTACGTAGTACAAGGTTATGCCGGTTGACGCATTTTGTAGCTCAACGACAGCGTTGTTTTAAGTTGCATGAGAATGCATAAGCTTACTGTTAACCGAAGCAAAAGTTGTATAAGAGTGCGTGTGTTGCAGCAACAACACTGTTGCTGTCCCAGGTATTCATGATTTTCGGTCGAACGCTCATGTTTCCATGACTTGACGCCTGCAGTGCAAGATACAACGAATACCGCTCTGTTCAGCTACAATCCGTGTCTGCGGAACGCGTTTGCGGACGTACAGATGAAGGATAGCCCGATGCCTGTGAAAAGTGAACCGCCACGACTCGATACTTTCGGATACGATGAGCATAAACAAACACTAGCGCCGTCAAACTTTAAATCAAATTATCCATGCACGTGACGAAGGCGTACATGTTCGATC
>JAIKVH010000180.1:0-18919 GCA_024679275.1 Phytophthora niederhauseri
TGGAGTTTGGCTGACGCGGTCTGGGTGTGCTTGCCTTGAAGTGACACTATGCGGAAAGTGCTCAACCTGCCGCAGTTTGTGGCGCTGGAGTACAAGCGCCACGACACGTCGCTGAACGACAACTCCAGCTTCCGCAACACGACGCTCTGGCGCTCGGAAAAGAACGAGGGCAACAACAGCAACCGTGAAAATTCGTCGGGCGGTGAACGCTCGTCAACGGGCTCTCGCTTCTCGCGCGAAAAGTCTTCTGGCCACCAGCGACAGGCGTGGGGCCGTGACAACAAGCGTTCGTTCTACAAGTCCGAGGGCAACGAGGGCGGCCACCACCGTAACAGCAGGTCTAATGACGACAAGGGCGACGGAGAGCACTAGAGCGATTGCTGGCAGCCAGGAGGCACCTCAGTGCTAGCAGTAGTAGCAGTGCTGGGAGCCGTTGACCAGGTAGGTACTCTCTGGAGAATAATCGGTGATAGCGGAACCAGGAACAGCGTGATGCCACGAGCAGACAAAGAGCTGCTAAAGGAAACGATAAGTCGACTTCAAACCAGTCAAATGTGACTCGAATACGACTCGGAAGATGAAGAAGCTTTGCAGCGACTCCTAAAAATACGAGCCGTCACGAAACCAGCCTTGCCGCCGGATCATTCTTGTCGGGCTTTGCCATTTTGCAGATCTCCCGCAATCGTTTGCTGTAGACTCTCCGACACCCCCGGCATGGAGCAACCGTCGCAGAAGATCCGCAACAAGGGCGTCGCAGTCTCGGCTCTAATTCGCGATGGTAAGCGCTTTGTTTGTCGATGCGTGTGCTTGTGCTTGCTTTGTTGACCATGCTGGTATTAATGTCTGGTGCCTTAGAGCAGGAGCGCTATCGGATGCACGACCCCTATCTCAAGGCTGCTCTGGATGATACGTACCAGTACATCACGACGAAGGTCGACCCGGTGTTGACGAAGGTGCTGGAAGAAACCGTCGCAGAAGATCCGCAACAAGGGCGTCGCAGTCTCAGCTCTAATTCGCGATGGTAAGCGCTTTGTTTGTCGATGTGTGTGCTTGTGCTTGCTTTGTTGACCATGCTGGTATTAATGTCTGGTGTCTTAGAGCAGGAACGCTATCGGATGCACGACCCCTATCTCAAGGCTGCTCTGGATGATACGTACCAGTACATCACGACGAAGGTCGACCCGGTGTTGACGAAGGTGCTGGAAGAGGTGCTGCTCTACCAGCCCGACCAGACAGCCGACTTTCTCGCAAATGCAGTGCGCGGTACTCTCAACCTCAAGAAGTACAACTACGTGGTACGCGCAGTTTTGAGCTAGCAGAAGATTCTGGTTTGTACTAACTGTCATTTGTCATGCAGGAGTTGAAGCGTCAGACCTACTTCGACCGCAAGGTCCGCCACCTTATGGTGCTGGCAACCAACACGGCCATCCGTGAGCGCCCTGCTGATGTGCAAGAGTTTTTAGCGGAGCTCTTTGAAGCTCGGTCTAAGTTTTATTGAGCGGAACGTGGCGAAGCACCTGGAAGTAGCTTTATGAATCCAAGCCCCGCATTTGGCGCTGCTTTGATTCTTGATGAACCATTGTTTCGAATCTTTTGCAGCTCGTCCCAGCTCAACCAAGTGCTGCCGTTAGGTTGGACAGCTCGTCCCACATGTACGTTCCTGAATGAAGAGGCTTCATTCCGTATTTTGCTCTCAACCAGGATGCCCAGGACTCCGCAGCGCTTGCTGCGCTTTGCATGGCAATCCGAGATTAACGGCAAAACGCCCAGGGTTATGCTGGTCAAGTGGCTGGCCTCCAACTACGACGCTTACTTCCGCGCTAACAACCTTGCCCAAGTTGTGGAGGACTTCCGCCTGCGGTTGGTGGCGGCTGGCTTTCGCGGGTGTACCATCGATGAAATTCAGACGGAGATCACCGGCTTGGTTACGTATGTGTATTCGTGCTGCTCTAACTTGTTGGGGGTGAATACTGACGTGTTGTTGGAGTCACAGCAATGACCCAATACTACAATGGCTGCAGCCTGGACTCAACGGTCAAAGCCGGATGGACAAGCTCGTGGCCTGGCTGGGAGAGAACCAAGCTGTCTACGCTCAGGCTAAACGGGCCAAGTCTAAAGACCGACTGCTAGGCCCACTTGTCGCCCAAATCGTGCGCATTGGGTTTTCGAGTTGCAAGGCGCGTGACCTGCGGATCCACATCGAGCACCTGAACGAGCATGTGCACTCACCCTATCTGCGCAAGTTTGCTTCAGTGCTTCCGACGATCTTTCTGACGATCTTTCCGTCTGAGCGACGCGGAAAGCCTGCGCCCAAGGTCGGTCGCAAGAAGCTGTCTACCAGAACGGCTCCTACCCGAAGCAAGCGACCAGCAATCCGCGCCGCGCAAACCACCTACGCCGTGCAAGCTGCCCCCGACTTGGAACACGAAAGCGCTTCCACTACCGAACCTCCGATCAAGGCCGAGCTTGGATTTCCGGGTTGCTCGGTGCACGCCCCACTCGTCGTGTCCGATGATGACGACGACGATCGCCCGAAGAGGGACGCGGTCCCAGCTAATACGCTAACACTCGACGAGATTCATCGGCTCGAAGCACTCTTTGATGCCAGACTCAAGTTCGGGGGGAAGAAGACGCTCTCGCAGAAGGAGATCGACCTCTACTTCCCAAAGCCCAGGAAGTGAATTTCGTGGCGATGGGCGTCACGGCCAAGTTATTTTTCTTTTGCATTGCTAGCATCTCGTTGATTTATGTTGTCAAGTAACACATTCACATTGTGTCTCAATCGATAACTGTAAGTTCATGATCATCTTCCTTATCCTGGATACGTGCCGGAGTGAACACTCTTCGATGCCAGACTCAAGTTCGGCGGGAAGAAGACGCTCTCGCAAGAGGAGATCGACCTCTACTTCCCCAAGCCCAGGAAGTGAATTGCGTGGCGATGGCCGTCACGGCCTAGTTTTTTTTTTGCTTTTGCATTGCTAGCATCTCGTTGATTTATCTTGTCAAGTACACTGTCTCAATCGATAACTGTAAGTTCATGATCATCTTCCTTATCCTGGATACGTGCCGGAGTGAATGTCTCAATCGATAACTGTAAGTTCATGATCATCTTCCTTATCCTGGATACGTGCCGGAGTGAGTTGGCAGCTTTTGCGCAGACGTCCGACGTACGGAGCTTCCTTTGCAAGAAACGCATGGCCAGACTGCGTGCCTTGCTACACTTGCGAATCCCTTAACAGCTACAGTACTACTTTGCAAAGCAAAATGAACGACAGAGATGCATTCTGGATACGTACGTACTATTGGATCTCTGGTGGCATTTATGCAGCCACCTTACGCTTCTTGCGAGCGGCACGCAGGTTGGCTTCGGCCTCCTTCTGAGCCTCGTCCTCCTTGTTGTCATCTTCGACGTCATCTTCGTCCAGCAAGTCCATCTTGAGTTCCTGGCGGTTGCCGAACGTCAGCGCCACGTAGACCTTGACACGCACACGGTCAAAGACCTGCAGCTTCCGGTTGCCCTTCTGTACCAGGGTGAGCGAGTGGCGGGTAGCGTCGTACTTCACGACATCCTCGTCCTCCTGCTCGTCCTTCTCGCACAGGAAGATCATGCCTTCAATACCGAAGCGCGGCAACAGCACGGCCACACCATTGTTCTTGACCTTCGTGATGACGGCGTCCGTACGGGTAGGGTACTGCTGGAAGTAGAGAACCGTGTGCAGTGTCACCGAAGCTCGGCCGGCCAGCTGGGCTGCGTGGTGACGCCGGTTGAGCTGCTCACTGATCTCGTGCAGGTGCGACTTGTTCTCGAGGTAGCTCGGGAGTGGCGCCACGCCGATAGCAGCAGCCAGCAGGCGGTGCACCACCACGTCAGCGTAGCGACGGATAGGCGACGTAAAGTGCGTGTAGATCGGGGCTGCCAGACCGTAGTGGTGGAACTCAGGCGGAGCAACTTCGCCCGAGCTGAAGTAGCTGGCCGGCATACCACGTCAGCGTAGCGACGGATAGGCGACGTAAAGTGCGTGTAGATCGGGGCCGCCAGACCGTAGTGGTGGAACTCAGGCGGAGCAACTTCGCCCGAGCTGAAGTAGCTGGCCGGCATCATACAGCGAGTAGTCATGATGCGCAGCAGCTTGTTAAAGTACGGGTTCGACTTGCCTCCGTGTTTCCGCTTGCCCTTGGTCTTGCCACCAGCTTCCTCCTGCGCCAGGATGTCGGCGGCGTCCAGTGAGTCTTGCAGCTGCTTCGATGTGTCCACGTGCAGCTCGACTCCAACCGCCTTCGCCTGACTGCAAAGCAGGTCGAACTGACGCTTCGAAGGCGCCGGGTGCCGACGGAGCATGGAGAAGGTCGGGAAATGACGCACGATCTTCTTGGCAACGGTGATGTTGGCGAGCAGCATGAATTCTTCGACAAGTGCGTTAGTATCGCGCAGAGTGTACATCTGGACATCCAACGGGTTCTGGGTCTCGGTGTCAAGCACGAAGCGAACTTCAGGCGAGGCCAGTGTCAAGGCACCTGCCTCAATACGCTTGGCACGAAGTCTTCTCGCAATCACATTAAGCGTCTTGATGCCACTTCCCAGCAACTGCTTCTGCTCAAACTCCTTCTCGGTCTCACCCTTTTTCTTCTTCTTTGGCTCGGTGTCTTGGCCGTATACTCCACCAGCGTTGGGGTCATCCAAGAACTCTTGCGCCTGCTGATAGGACAGCGATGCCACGGAGCGGATGAGACTCTTGCAGAAAGACACGTCAATGACCTGCACGTCGTTATCGCCGACAAGCTTCAGCTCCCACAGCACACTGAAGGCAAAGTGATCTTCCACATCCGTAAGCGAGCAAAGCTTGGTAGTCAGCAGACCGGGCAGCATATCAAGACGGCGATCCACAAGGTACGTCGACGTGCCACGATCAGCAGCCTCTTCGTCGAGAGGACTGCCAGGGGCAACAAAGTGCGTCACATCGGCAATGTGCACTCCGACCTGCAGGTTTCCGTTCGGAAGCAGTCTAGCGTGCAACGCGTCATCAATATCCTTACAGTTCGGCGGGTCGATACTCATGACAGGCAAGTGACGCAGATCGCGACGTCCAGTCGAGTTTTCGGGGGTGATCTTCCAGTCTTCCGGCGGCAGACAACGCATCACTTCGTCACTGAATTGGTCACACGGGATGTCGTGCTCGATAAGCAGCACGTTGGTCTCCGTCTCCTTGTCTCCAATAACTCCGAGAGTGCGCACGTAGTGACCCAGGGGAAACTTGCTGTCCGCAGGCCACGAGTCGATCGCCACCAGCACTCGCTTGTCCATAAGCGCCTCCTGCTGACGAGTCTGGATCTTAATCTTCGGCACCTTGCGGTCGACAGGCACCACCAAGCAGCTACCAGACGCGTTGAGCGTCGCGCCATCGCGAGGGGGCTCCAGCGATCCGCAAAACTTGCGCCAGTTGCGCTGAATGATGCCAACAACACGGCCAGCGGGCTTGGCGTTTTGCGATGCATCGCTCTGCACAAGCGCCACCTGCTCCAGCGACACCGTAGGCTCTGCAACGCCCACCGGCTCCGGCTGCACCTCCTTGTCGTCGTCAGCCTCCTCCGCCGCCTCCGCAGCAGCCGTACCATTGGCAGCGAACGAGTCCGACGGCTTCTTCCACTGGCTCTTCGGCAGCAGTTGAATCGCGACCAGATCGCCGTCAATAGCGCGGTTGATGTGCTCACGACCTTGAAGCAGCACGGGGATCTTGACGCCGTTCGCGCCGTGGATGAGCACGTGGCACTCCAGCCAATGGTCCCGGTTGCAACGGATCGTTCCCTTGAAGAACCTCTTGTTCTTAATGCCCGCCAGCAACTCGGCGGCGGGGAGGTGCTCCGGGTACAGCTTCTTCTTGCCTCCACGTCCGGCAGTGCTGCTCACACCTTCCGCTGCGAGCTCCTTCTCCTCCGCAGCCGAGGCCGACAGCAGATCCAGCAGCTCCGGGTACTGCGCGGCCACGGGCTTCAAGAAGTCCGCGATGGTCACGCCCCCAGTGACTCCGTACTGCTCGGCGTGCTTGAGGTCCTCGGCGTCGTTGGCCACGAACAAAACCTTGACGTCGCTGCGCTCGAGCTCCTTGAGGTGGTCGGCGTACCACTTCCAGGCCGTGGCGACGGCGCGCTCGTTGCGGTCGGTCTCGGTTTCCCTGGTGTCCTCCGCAGTGTCCTCCGAAGCGTCCTTTCCTTGAGGTGGTCGGCGTACCACTTCCAGGCCGTGGCCACCGCGCGCTCGTTGCGGTCGGTCTCGGTTTCCCTGGTGTCCTCCGCAGTGTCCTCCGAAGCGTCCTCCTCCTGGTATCCTCTGGGCAGCATCTGCTTCTTCTGGACGAAGGTGGACCTGTGGTGCTCGTTGGCGAACACGACGAAGCGGCGGTCGGCGTTCATGAGTAAAGCTCGGAGACGGTTGTAGACGCCCAGGTCTTGGCGCTTGACATACTCCCAGACCGTCTCGAGCACGAGGACGTCCGCGAAGACCTCGGCAGTGTCCGCCTGCGTCTTCTTGCTCTTCTTCTTCTTGGTGGAGAACTCGAGAGCGTCCATCTGCAGCAGAACCGTCTTCATGGACGGCAGCAGGTACACGCCGCCGCGCGGCGTCTCGCCCAGCAGCGTCTTGGTCGTGCCCAGCACGTGCGTGGCCGCCGACGCGTCGTCGTCGGCGCTGCACAGCGCGCACGCCGGCAGCGAGCAGCTCAGGTCGTCGCGCAGGTAGCGCTCCTTCACCTTGCGCACCACGCGGCCGCGGCGCGTGGCCACGTTGAGCTCATCCACGCACCACAGCAGCGGCGTCTCCGTCTCGGTAGCCATCGGCACTTATTGCGCTTATGACGGTTGGTGGGCGGGCAACTCCGTTTTGCGGCAAATTCCATACCTAATTAGGTGTAGTGATATTCGCAGTTCGTAAGTTCGCAGTTCGTAATGCAACATAAGGTGTTATGTTGCATTATCGGTTTAAGAGTCATTTGAAACAACAGCAATGACAGTTGTACAGCAATTATAAGTTAGCAGCGTAAGCTCCGATTGATTACAGCTCAAGAGCATGCTTTTGGCGATAGCTAACCAGCAATAATAAAGAGGGGTGATCAGTCAATCAATGTAATCTGTGCGAATCGACCATATCGGGGCAACAAGCGAGCAGGGTCGCCGTCGTATCGGTTAAGTTAGTTTAGACATGTGGCTATCATTCCTAAGATACGACATCTACATGTACGTGTCGGAAGCTATAGCAGCAGCAACGATAAACCGTCGTTGAGTAGAACAAAGTTATCGCTGTTGATTACTGGACCATTAACAATAATAATAATGGTAGTAGGTGACGACTGTTTGTTTGACTTCGAAGTGAGGAGAGCTAAACGCCATGGAAGTCAGTATAGCAATTCTACAACATCAAGTTGCAGTCGTCACAATTGGACATATAGCCCGAATAACCCCAGAAAACTAAACACATTATACATTCAACATGAACCAAAGTCAGCCTGGCAGCTTGAAGCTGTGCAGGATGCAGCACGAATAGCAGTAGAGTGAGTTCATGCAGATTCGCCACGGCAGATCGAGCAGCGTAAGCGATCCAGCAAATGGATGCATGGCACTTCACAGTACAAAACTAAGAGCATGTGCTAATATTCAAGAACTTCTTCATGCAACGCTAGCGTAGCGCTACTACATAGAACTACAAGTAGTAAATAATATTTTCTACTGTGCAGGCTTTGGAATACAGTTAAAAAAAGCGACCGAATTGCGAACACCGCGGCAAACCAATATGAGTATATTGCGATATTATCGGTTCAATGAAAATACTAATTTGGAAAAAAGTAGTATTTTGAAAATGGCCTTGGTCAAACCAGAAAACTTTTTCATGGAGATGTCCTAGTATTTTGCTTTGCCACTGAAGGCGAGCGAAAGAGCTGTAATCTGAATGCTCTACGACTCAAGAAGAAGGCACCTGTCCGGTCAAAGTACATGTATATCCCATTGCACTACTGTAATTGAGGTGAAGATTACTATCGCCTTGAAGTATCTTCCAGAGGCGCCTCTTGGGCCTGTATTTCATTATCCGTACACGACCCTATCGAGATGTCACAAGCCAAGCATGCTCTCGTTGTGGGCGCATCGTCCGGCATCGGGCGTGCGGTAGCGCGCGAGGTGGCTCCACTCGTGACCAAGTTGACACTGGCGTCGCGCTCGTGCCCACCCGACTTGATCTCTTCCATGAAGGAGCGAAACCCGAACGCCGAAGTCACTCACGTGAAGCTTGACGTGTCGAGTCTTCACGACGTTCGAAAGTTTACAGACGCGCACAAGGAGGCAGCGTTCGACTGGATCATCATGTCCCCAGGTATTCTGTCGCTGAAAGGACGAACGGAAACACCCGAGGGGCTCGACGTCAAGATGGCCACGCATTATTACGGGCGGTGAGCTGACCAAGCGGAGCGGACGCCTCTTGTCACTCTGAGTAGATTCCCATTGATCACTTTGTCACGGTCTTATCGTTATCAAAACGTGTAGGTTCATGATCATCTACGACTTGCTGTCGACGCTCGATCGTCCATGCGTGCGTGTGCTCAATATCTTGGCGCCAACGACCGGCGGGCAGCCCGATGTGAACGACTTGGATCTCAAGAAGACGTTCTCTATTAAGCGCTGCGCTGATTTCACGACTACGTATTCGTACGTGATGACAAGTTGGGATTGCCATTGATATTCTGCTGACCTCGTGGGTTGTCCTGCTTAGGGATCTCATGGCCCAAGCCTTCTCGGAGAAGGCACCACAAGCCAGCTTCATGCACGCGTCTCCCGGTGCCGTCGCAACTTCAATTGCCGACAACTTGCCCTGGTATGCACGCCTTCCAGCGAAAGCTCTGGGGGCAGTGATCGCTCGATCGCCGGAGGAGTGCGCGAGGTTCATTGTAAGGTTCTGGTTGTGCTTGTTGTGTTGCGAGTAAAATGGAAACTGAATTGATGTCTTTGTCTGTTTGCTGCTATCCATCTACCCGAGGGCACCCTCATGGCGCTCGGTCCTAAACATGGAGTGGTTGGCTGAGGCGTGCCGGAGCAGGAGCTTGCGCAACCGGTAAGTATGCAGACGACGACTTGGGCTCTCTGTGTGCGGACTCAACTGATGATGTGGTTGTGTTCTGCTCTTGCACGTGCAGATCATTACATTCATGGTGATGGCGCTAACCAAAGACGAGTTCAGCTCGGGCTGGCACCTGGTCGACAGGAACGCGGGGCCTCTCCAGCCGACCAAGTTCCAGACGGAGGAGATGAAGGAGATCGTGTGAGCAGTGATCGCTCGATCGCCGGAGGAGTGCGCGAGGTTCATGGTGATGGCGCTAACCAAAGACGAGTTCAGCTCGGGCTGGCACCTGGTCAACAGGAACGCGGGGCCTCTCCAGCCGACCAAGTTCCAGACGGAGGAGATGAAGGAGATCGTGTGGAAGCACTCCGTGGATACCATCAAGAGAGTGCTGGAGCAGGAAGCTTAGGTAGACTAAAGCGCGATGCAATGCAGCAAGCGCTTCTACCTGTGCGACTTTAACAAAGCGGAACAACTTCTACCAGTCCATGTAAAGCTCTAATCAATGCATCGAAAAGAGCTCGCAAGCTTCTTCCACCGGCTATTTTACTCGCTCTAAGCCGGACTTCATCGTTACGCTTGAATGTCAAAGCCGTTTGCTGTTCGTAAAGCGCATGTACCCTGTAGATACTGTAGGTTCACGTTTCACGATTGTTGATGAGGGCCGTTGGAAGAACCTGCGCGACGCGGCGTTAGCAATGCCTCGCGGCACCACAGCTGGGAGTCCGTGCACTTTTCTCCCCTTCCCGACTCGTGGCGTTTAGCGCTCCACTTCGGCTTCTTCTTTCACCCGCCCAGTCCTCAAGCCATGAAGTCTGCTTCGTTCTCGCTAGTGCTGGTGCTCGCGTCTGCGAGCCACCACCCCAGCACGGCTTCGCCGAGCTTCAGCGGGTCCTATAATCCAGTGCACGGGATCAACATCGCGACCGTCTCCTCCGCCTCCGATGGCGAAGGCCAGCACAACTCGAGCATGTCCGCGGAGTATGAGGACCCCATCGATTTGGTGCTGGTGGCCAACTCTTCCATTCCAAGCACCTGGGCCGATAGCGTCGTTGGCTATACCTCCGCCGCAGAGAGCCGAGTCCTGTACCAGGCAGCGAGCTGGACCCTGCTCGACGAAGGAACGCAGAGCGGCAAGTATTCGTCGTACTGGGCGAGACTCCAGGCAGTGAACCCCACTGTCAAGACGTCTGCGTATTTATCGGTGTGCGCGATGGTGGCGGAGTGGAATTCGTCGTGGTCGGACACGAAATCTGCGCTGTTTGCGGTCGATTTGGAGGAGCGATTGGCGGACAGGTGTGGGGAGAATGATACGATTGCGGTGGCATTCACGTCGGCTGTGTCGAAGACTGCTGCTGATTATTTGGAGGGGGAAGTGGCGGTGAATGACGTCGTGGCGGCGCTCAAGATGCACGATGTCGATAGCTCGGTGGCCGCCGAAGACTCGGACCGGATGTTCGTTCGTCTGGCTAATGGACTTTGCCCTCGAGATGAGTCTGCCAACGAGTTAAACTCCTTGGCTGAAGCTGGAATTTTGGTGATTAGCCTCTTTAGGGGGCTGGTATGCAAGGCTAGCGGTGGATTCGGGCCGTCACAGAGCCCGAGCCCGAGTGAGGTCAGTGGCAGTGACAACGACTCGGGCTGGAAAGATGATCTTAGATTTATTATTCCGATTGGAGTCTTCGTCTTCTTGCTGGGGTGCGCAGGGTTGATCTACCTTTACCGACGGCAAAAGAAGGACTCCGAAGAGGAAGCCCCCAAGGAGGTGGAGAAGGATGAGCCGTCCAGCCTTCCATACGTGCTGACAATGCACTCAGTAGCATGAGAAGCAATGCGTGTAGCAATGATATGAATGAGCAGTAAAATAATGGTACCAGATCTAAAGTCGAAATGTGCTGGTGTTTGTCTAGCTTTGTCGCTCAAGTTATGAGCGACCCGTCTTGATCCTACCTTGTGCAGAACTTGTTGTTTGAGTCGGTGAAGGGCCACAGTATTCTTCAGTTTGAAGTATCCACCACCGCATATGTCGACAATCAGCGGCTGTGCCTGAGCCGGAGCTCCTCAAGTCTATCCCAAAGCTCCTCCTTGCGTGAAGATCTGTTCATTTCGCTTTTACTTCGCTTCTAGCAACGCAAAGCTTCGAGAGTTTAGTTCGTGGAAAACGACTACCTGGTGACAATGAATCCGGCATGGGTTTTGCTGCTAAGCTTACTGACTCTTCCAGGCAGGAGCCGCTACGCGTCCGCAGGTGCAAGTTTCAACGAGTCCAACGATGCAACAGCCACTATAAACATTGCAACTGTCATCTCTACTCGTGAACAAGCACATTCCTCCTCGCTGCCGGACCAAGGAGGAGATTCCTATGATTTCGTACTGGTGGGCAGCGCGTCGACCGCGGAAAAGTGGCTTGGTGCTACCGATGGCTATGCCGCCACCGCTAACCGCACAGTCCTTTACGATGCAGCAAGTTGGGTCCTGTTAGAGGACGGAGCCCAGCACGAGAAGTCTTCGACTTTCTGGGCAAGATTCCATGGCGTGGAGTCTACAATATCGTCATCTGAGTCGATGTGTACTATGGTGGTGGAATGGGAAGGCAGCTCCTGGGTCGATAACGAAGCTGTGCTAGCTGCCATTGAGATTGAAAACCGTTTGAAAGCCACCTGCGATGAAAACGATACTGTCGTTCTGGCGTTCACATCAGCTATCTCGGATACCGTCGATGCCTATCTGGAGGGGGAAGTAAAGGTCAACGACGCCGTGGCGCCGATTCCACTTCAAGACGTGGACAACACGGATGTGATTGAAGCCTCGTCAAGAAATGACCGCATCTTCGTACGACTTGCAGGCGATATCTGCTTGAGAGATGCATCCACTGCAACTACACCACACTCTTCGTTTGGCGATACGGAAGTCTTGGTGGTAAGTCTTCTCACTGGAAACGCATGCACCGACTTCCCAGGCTCGACGCCCATACCGCCTCATGTTGTATCCGAAACTGGAGCCACGAGCGACTGGGAGCATGACCTTAGCTTTGCTATCCCAGTCATCTTCTTGGCAGGGTGTGCTGGTTTGGTTTACGCTCGACGGCATCAAAAACACGCCACACAACACACTTCGATTGAACGGAACGAGCCGAAGCCACATGTAAGCCTTCCTCCCATGGATGACAAAGGCTCTGCAGCATAATGCAATCGTCCAGCCCGCTACAAGTACGTGTAAGTCTCCTACCCCATAACACATATATATGCATTTGTTGTCGCTTTATCATACTTATTCACGTTCTGCTGACGCCACGCATATATCTGGTCGGAAGGGTGCTGCTCACAGTTTGCTGTTCGAAAGTCGCAGCTTCGCGGGCGGACCGTAAGCAACAACCAGCTGGCTCTTGGCGAAGAGGCACTTCTCTCCGCAATGCGGACGCGACCTCGGCTCATTTCTGCCCGGTCGCTGGAGCTCGCGTTGAGGTAGGCAGGGATATCCCTCCCTCCCTCCGCCCAGGTCCCTGCAGCCCTCACTTCGCAAACGTCGGGCAGAAAATGATGAAAACTACCTCTGGGTTGCTGCTGCTCGCGCTGTCAGCTACGAGTTGCTATGCATACGCAGACTCGTCAAGCTGCAGCGGTTCCGGGCATGGTCCGCCCGCCATCAGCATTGGCACCGTCGTCTCCGTTTCCAGCGGCCAAGACCAAGACAACGCGACTTCTTCTTCTTCTTCGTTCGAGTATGCAGACGACTCCTCGGACCACGAGGGGCCCATTGATGTGATGCTGATGGCGAACTCCTCCGTCTCCAGTTCGTGGCTCGATAGTGTTGTTGGCTATACCGCCGCTGCAGAGAGCCGAGTTCTGTACCAGGCAGCGAGCTGGACCTTGCTCGACGAAGGAGTGCAGCGCGGCAAGTTTGCGTCGCACTGGGCGAGGTTCCGGGCTGTAAATCGCACTACGAAGCCGCCCAGACAATTGTCGGTGTGTGCTATGGTGGCGGAGTGGAATTCGTCGTGGCCGGACACGAAGTCTGCGTTGTCTGCGGTTGATCTGGAAGATCGACTGGCAGCCAAGTGCGTGGAGAATGATACTATCGCTGTCGCGTTTACGTCGGCTGTGTCGAAGACTGCTGCCAGTTATCTGAAGGGCGAAGTGGCAGTGAATGGAGTCGTGGCCGCGCTGAAGTTGCACATTGAAACCAGTTCGATGGCCCCTGAAGCTTCGAACCGCATGTTTGTTCGTCTGGTTAATGGCATTTGCCCTCGCGATGAATCTGCAACGGCATTCTCAGGTCTGAACTCCACGACTACTCCTGTGATCAGCCTTGTGAGAGGAGTTGCATGTTCACCAGGCCCGGATTCGCACGTTGGACCTCCTCCGCAACCCTCGAGCCAAGGCAACAGCTACGAGGCCGATTGGAAGCACAACCTCCGCGTTATTATCCCTGTTGTGATCGGCATCCTTGCACTTGTGTGTGCTGGGTTTATCTACGTTCGCCGGCAGAAGAATGATACAGCTTCTTCAGCAATCGAAGCGCCTAAAGAGGAAAACCCTGAGGAAGATAAGGGGGAGAAGGAGGATGCAAGTAAAGCTTCTTCAGCAATCGAAGCGCCTAAAGAGGAAAACCCTGAGGAAGATAAGGGGGAGAAGGAGGATGCAAGTAGCCAACCGTTTGTGCTCGCCCCGCAGCCAGTAGTTTAAAATGGATATCTGTAAAAACAAAAGTAGCTCTATGACAACATTCACAATGGCCTTAGCTCAAAACTTGCACCTGTGTTGTTTACTCTCTCTTGATGCACAGGCATCAACAATATTCAAGAGGCCACAGCAGCAATTCAGTGCTTGTTCTCCAGAAGGTAGAGCAGGAAGGACGCGCTCGAGAGTCGCACGGCGCAGTTGACGCGGTCGAGATCGTGACCGCCCTCCACAAGCCCCCAGTTGTTGATCTGGAACTCCTCCTCCAAGCGGCAGATGTCCATCGCCTCCTTCGCTGTGACGTGGCGCTTAAAGATCGCCAGCGCAGTGATCAAAGACTACAGTGACAGGAAATAATAGCATAAGCTACAGCCCTCACTACCATATCAACCTACAGTTCACCAAGCACCAAGCTTACCTTGCACTCCTTCGTCAGAGCACGCATAGCCGTCAGCTCGAAGTCGTTCAACTACAACAACATCAATATCCAAAGCATCAGCCACTTCCAGCTAACAACCATAGTAACCTCATACAAGTTACGCACCTTCTCCAGGTACGCGCGGACGTTGTCGATGAGCTGCTGGTCGTGCGTAAGGCTGTTGATGCTGCCGTGGCTCACGTCCACCTCGCCCTCGAACGTGTCGCTGAACCACTTGCGCAGCGGCTTCCACTTCTTCTGCTGCTGCGCCACGAGCTTCTCCTGCTGGTCGGCCGTCACCTGGTAGCACACCGTGTCCGTGTGCAGGTAGTGCATCATCTCGTCGATGGTCTCCTTGCTGCTGGACGTGAACACAAGGTCCAACGCAGTGGACGCCAGCGTCATGATGGGCATGGTGGCCGGGCGGATGTCGTGGCTCTGCGCGTCCCACTCGTGGGCCACCGCGTACGCCATGGCGCGCGTGGGCAGCCGCACGGGCTGCTGCCTCGGCGTCTTGACCGTCTTGCCGTCCAGCGTCACGGCGAAGAGCTTGCGCGGCTCGGCGCCGTCCTCCGCCGCCGGCTCCTCCACGTCCTTGACGCCCACGTCCTTGTAGAAGCGCAGCACGCCCGTGATCTTGGGGCCGGCGATGCCGCCCGCGCCCACTTTGGCCGAGTACGCGCGCTGCGACGCGGCCGCGAGCGTCCGGAGCTGCGCCTTGGAGCTGCTCAACATGGTGGAGATCGGAAAAAGTGTGGATGAAAGTTCACGACCTGATGAACGGAATGGTATGAGGAAAGAAGGTTGATGTAAATGTGGTGTGCGATTGATATGAACACTTTTACTTCGGGTAGATAGATAGAGATGTCGGCCAACCCACAGCACGTGGTGGACACGGAGGACGCGGCGGAGCTCAACCTGGGCGACGACTTCCGCAACGAGACGTGCCTGTCCAACGCCGAGGTGGCCGTCATCCTGGAGAAGCAGAAGTCCGACTACGAGACGCAGGAGAAGCAGCTCACCAAGTGCGTCCCCCGTTCCATCCACTGTGTCATTATCCTGCACTTCCTCGTCGGTACATTGCTGTGTTTAAGCTAACCACTCTGTAATCTGCTGCATTGCTTTATATGTGATATTGCAGTGTGTTCCAGAAGACGTACTCGTACGTGCAGCGCTTCAGCGGCACCAAGGACCCCGTGGCCAACCAAGCTTCGGTGACGGAGCTCCGCGAGTACGTGGCTTATGTCTAGGTGGCTGCTGTATAGTGTCTAACAATACCCGTGTTTGTCGTGTGATACAGGGCGCTGATGTCGCTGGCGTTCCAGCGTGAGGAGGACGGAGAGACGGTCGAGTACCGTCTGGAGGAGTTCGAGATCGCGTGTTTGTCCAACCTGAACCCAGAGGAGGTGGAGGAAGCCGTGGCTCTGATACCCAGTCTGCACAAGCGCTTCGCTGAGGATGAGATCGAGGAGATTCTGGGTATTGTGTCGCGTACGGCGGCGCGCATGTTCGGCTAAGGCTGCTCAGGTCGTCGTGGCGTCATTTAACGCTATGCAACCTGATAACGTTAATCGACATGATTTCGAACATAACTGATGTCTCACACGTCGCAGATCCTGTCACTTTGCATCGAACCATTGCTGACCATGGCGGATCGAGCGTATGTGCCGCGGCGTAAGCGTCGGCGTGCAGAGCCCACTGCATCTTCGACAGACGTCCAAACCGATGCACCTATTGCTTCTTCAACGTATGAAGACTCAGCGAAGCAAGAAGCGTCATGGGCGCGTCAAGAGCGAGGAATCGCAGTCGAAGGAGAAGACCCAATTCCGCCTCCAATCCACAGTTTCTCGGATCTCTCGCTGTCGTCGGACATAATTTCGGTGCTGCAGTCGCGCGGAGTGACAAAACCTTCCGGTGTCCAGGCTCAGGCACTCCCGTGTATCCTGCAAGGTCGCGATGTGATCGCCCTGGCGCCGACGGGTAGCGGCAAAACCCTTTGCTACATCCTCCCGGTTCTCGGGCTGCTGCAGCGGCAGAATGGAGGACATGCCTCTGCACAATACCCGATGATGGCAACGATAGCGGCGTCACCGTGTGCGTTGGTTGTCGTACCGACACGAGAGCTCGTGGATCAGGTGGTCCAAGATCTATGTGCATTCTTCCCAAGTTCATCCAGCCCACCTGTCGTTGGAATCTGTGGCGGCGTGGCGGTAGATGAGCAACTCGTACAACTGCATCAACACAGCAATACAACTTTGGCAGTCGTGGCGACATCGGGACGACTACTGCATTTGGTGCAGCGACATCAAGAATGGCTGTATCTCGGCCAGGTTTCACTCCTCGTAGTTGATGAGGTGGACCGCGTTCTGGAAGCCCCCAAGATGGAAGCCCAGTTACGCGAGATTCTGCAACTTGCGAATACGGCTGGCCGGCAAACAGTACTGCTCTCTGCTACACTACCTGCCTTCTTGCCCCGGCTGGCGAGGTCGGCTGTGCTTCGGCCCGTAACAATTAGAGTGGATGAAGCGAACATGCCGAGCCGAGCTCCGTCCGCATGGATGTCGCCTTCCGCCCAAGCTGCCGATAGTACTCCAGCGGCTATGTTGGCACTTTCAAGAACGTCAAACGTGTCTCATGATGTGCAGTTCATGCGTCCCGCGGAGAAACCAGCTCGCCTGCTTCGGGTGCTGCGAGCCACTAAGCAGCCGCCAGTACTTGTGTTTTGCAACTCTCGTTCTAGTGTCGAGCGTGTGGCTCGCCTTCTTCGGAGTGAGCAATTTCACGTGGCACCGCTGCATGGTGGTCAATCACAAGGCTACCGCACACAGGCGTTGCGCGCCTTCCGAGCTGGTTACGTTGACGTTTTGGTCGCTACAGACTTGGCGTCGAGGGGACTCGATCTACCTGGTATCGAGCACGTCGTGCTGTTCGACATGCCCCTCACTATTGAAGATTATGTGCACCGTTGTGGTCGCACAGGACGACATCCTGGAGGAGATACTGGCGGTGCTGATGTTTCAGGGAAAGCCACGTCGTTCCTGACGCGCGATTGTGTCATCGCTATGGAGTTGAAGCAAGTGCTGCTTGCAGCCAAGCAACCTATTCCACGTGAACTGGAAGTACCGAGAAATTTTCAGCAGCTACAGCACAATAGCCGTCAACTATCGGAACAATAGGGAGATCGCCCCGTTGAACTCACGACACGACTGTCGTGGGACGGTGCCAACTAACTGGCGAGTGTTAACCAAATCGACAGTTAAGAAGGAGGTGAACACGAAAGCAAGGCATCAAATCGACAGGATGGCGTTCACTTCTCGGCCATTAATGGAGACAAAAGACGCAGCAGAGCTGAACCTGGGTGAAGACTTCGAAGATGATGTTTGTCTATCCAACGCCGAGGTGGCTATCATTCTGGAGAAGCAAAACGTCAACTACTTGGAGCAGAAGAAAACGTTCACCAGGTTTGACCACCTAAGTTTGGTAGTGTGAAAATGCCCGCAAGCTGAGTTGTTCTCATTCCGGATAATCGACATCGCAGTGCGTTCAAGAAGACAGAGTCGTACGTGCAGCGATTCACCGGAACAAGGGACCCTGTGGCTAACCAAGCCTCTGTCATCGAGCTCCGCGAGTGCGTTATGTTGCATCGATATCCTGCTATTGGTTCCGTGGCTTATCGATATGCTGGGTGGTGTATTCAACTGTAGAGCTCTGCAGACAATCTCATTTGAGCACGGCGTGGATGTCCACAGGCTCGAGGAGTTTGAGATCGCGTGCCTCTCGAATCTGAATCCGGAGGGAGCGGAAGAGGCCGTTGCGTTAATTCCAAGCCTCCCGAAGCACTTCACCGACACTGAGATCGAGGATATCCTGGGGTTGATATCTCGTATGACGGCCAAAATGTTCAGCTAAGTACATGCTGCGAAGCTGAGCAATACCACAGGCGTATCGTAACATGAGCTCAACAACCATTTTGTTTACTTAATCTCATAGCCGCGCTTCTTGCACATTCGCAGTCTACACTTCATACTCACGGAAGCCCTTCAGGAGCGTCATGACCTGGTCACCAGCAAAACGACCAAGGGCGCCACGCGCCACTGCTATCTCAGAGAAGCGGGTGACCTGGTCCGTCAGTGGGCCAGGTGACGAAGTGTTGGCATCGGCCGGGTTGGCAGCGTTCTTGATGTGCTGCAACCTCTTGTACGCGGTTCCGGCACGCGCAATCGCAAACGGCACCGGCTCAAATGTATGGTCGCCATACTTGACAGGCGTTGTGTGGTCACCCGTGACGACGATCGTCACCTCATTGGCTTCGTCACCGCACTCAGCGTGGATTCCCTCCAGTAGAACAGAGATCATCTCGTCCGCGCGTTCCGTAAAGTGCACCTTCTTGGCGACATCACGGTCGTGGCCAGCGTCGTCTACCGCCTTGACGTGGACAAACCCAAAGTCGAAATCGCCGCCATGAAGTAGCTTGAGCGCAGTCTCGGCCTTCGAGCGCAAGTTGGTGTGGTAGTCCCCAGTTGCTCCAGGGGCCGTAGCGATCTCGAAACCCAGAGACATTCCGAGACCAGCGATAATGCACGTCGGGGCGATCATGAACGGGGTGAGCCCATGCATTTCCGTGAACGTCGGTACGTCAATTCGTTCACCAGGACCGCGCAGCAGTACCACATTCGCCGGTGGCTTGTTCTCTGCTTCACGCGCCTTGTTGATCGGGTGATCCGA
>JAIKVH010000181.1:0-18905 GCA_024679275.1 Phytophthora niederhauseri
GTGGCGCACCTCGGGTGCGAGGACTTGATACCCCTCGCGTGCAGCCCTCAACGAAGCTCGTGGAGAGAAGACGGCCACGGATCAAGCAACAAGTCAACGATGTGGGGAAGTGATACCTCCATGTGAAGCCAACCACTCTACTCGCGGTTCGACACCCGTCGATCAAGTAATGCAGTCAGCGCGGCCTGTGCCGCGTGGTGCGACAGTGTGAACCAGACAGTAGCCTCTGCCACGCAGACGCTAGCTCGTAGGGCTCGCTACCAGAGTACCGCACAACACAGCAGAGGCATCAGAGGATGCCAGGGGAGTCCCCTGGCATCCCGAAATATAAATATTACAACTGAGGTTTCTAACAGCAACATTGTTGTTAGAATTCTATCGATAGGTACGTTGACCTCAAAGAAACCATTAGCCCCTGAAAACATTCCTACAAATAAAATATTCGGAATGGCAGGATATACAGTGTTTGCTGAGCGGTCGAATCGGGTCGGGATCGGTCCGTTTAATACTTGCAGCTCCAGAACTGGAATCCTTCTCAAGTTTACTCATTTTTCAGGGCCTAGTACTAATTTGTCTGGACCAAATTAAAAGGGGTGAATGGTACCGATACCTGCCTTTTCGTAGGCCAAACGGCTGCGGCAACAACTATAGCCCGATCCTTAACTAAAATAAAGCAATTAACTTTAGAATAAGGGCGAAGCTATTTCTGTTTTGGAAAACACGGTCCATTAGGATAACTTCGGGTTTATACTTCCTGGTCGTAGCCAACGATCAGTTTAGACGATTCATAGACAGAAACAGAACAGAGTGATCGTTAAGCGCTAGTGCTGTGGTTGATAGCACTACCCCATATAGTACTCATAATTTCAGTCTATCCGATAGAGTTAAATTATGTAGTTTAATTAAAGTCGCGTAAAAGATTATTTAATTTGGTCGGTTCTATTAATTATTCAGTAGAACCGACTAAATTAAATAATTTTTACAACTGGCTTAGATAAAGAACCCCTCGCTATAAGGTGCATTACAGCGTTCAATCTTTAATTAAGGACCGTTCGGACTGGACAATTGCTGCCTTTAAGTGGTACATTAACACTATATACATTCTGACAATGTTTCCATTCTGACAATGGTACTGCCTCCCCTCGTAGCGTGACTCACTTTTCATAATTACACAAATTGCCACAAAATAAGTCAAAACTTGGTGTGGTGAGCCTTACGCGCCCCGTTAGCCGCAGGTTTTTATTGCACGGGGGTCTTGGCGCGCAACCCCAGCACACCGTCTATTATGCTGTCTTAAGTGGGTGTTGTCGAAGTGCACTTTTATTAGGGGCAAGAGAGATAATAGAGGCTTTTAGAATCCCCTGTTTTCGTGAAAAACGGAATCCCAAAACACGTAGTAGGGTATCAACCTTTTTTCGTGTTGCAACGCACGTGTTTTCGGCACCCGTCGAACAGTATACGTGAGCTCTCACACTGTTCACCGAATTTTAAAATCACGTAAAAGAAATCTCAAGAAGTTGAATCGTGTGAAGGCAAATGCGCGTTCAAAGAAGTCCTTGTCGGTGGACGAAACATGTTTGTGCATGAGCGCAAGCGCTACATGCATCATATGTGCTTCAAAAGGTACGCATGCAGCTTGATACGGAGTTTCACTACGTCGTTTTGATAAACGGTATCCCTAAAACATTGATAGAAAATTGGGCAACAAAAGATGGTACCCACTTCTACGTTTTTTTGCTGTGATTTCATTTATCAGGAGCATCTACTAAATTAAAACCCGGTTGCATAAATAATAGATAATCGTGTACACATTCGCAGCACATTCGAACTTGACAGCCTGTGCAGCTTTACAGACGCTAGTGCGGAACTTTTGAGCCCGCTCGGGGGGCGTCCGCCACATAATTCTATCTACACACACCGCATATTCCACAGAAATTCAAACTTTATGAAGTGCGCCTCCTCCAGCTGTGAAGGCCTAGTGTCCAATTGCATTGTCGGAAGGTACAACGACTGTCGACACAGCCTTTGCAGTACATGCCTCAAAACTGTACCCCAATATCAGTAATTACTCTAAACTACTAATTTTGTACAGCTAAAGCATAATACTAATTTGAGTGAACCAAATTATATCAACGGTACATGGTACCCGAAATCACATGTGGTGCGCACATCAACTACATGTGGTATACACATGGGCCTCTATTATAGGTACCTAGCACATCCCATTTTGATCCCGTCATACAAACGGTAGGATAAAACGTGCCATGAAGCTTCATGCTCACTAAAAAAACGGGGTACGGTAAGAGCCGATAAGGCCGTCTGAAATATATACTTCTCTGGCCCACTTGAAAATGACAATTGGGGTTTTTCATGTGGTGCACATCCGTCAGGATACTAGCTGTGATTGGTTGAAAGTAGGTTTAACGTGTTATATAACTGCATATTGATATAACACAGAGTAAAACCTCGTTTTGTTGTAGCGCCTATTTGCGCTTTTTACGACACGAAAACGTGCGCAACTGTTCCCAATCAAGGCAAAAGGGTCACCGTTCAAATCCGGTGTAATATCGCTAAAAATTGATTGAACTGCGAAAAAAAAACCTATATGCACCCAAAATCAACGAGTTTGAAGACGCATTATGAAATGAAACGTAGGCATTCTAGCTCAATAAAAAATACGTTCATTTGCGCTGATATATGGGCTTTTACATGCTACCCTTACATGTTCGAGATGATGTTTTGTTCACGATATTTTGCCGAAAAACTGAAATCGTCATTTTGGAGTGGGCCAGAGAAGTAATGATGTTTTGTTCACGATATTTTGCCGAAAAACTGAAATCGTCATTTTGGAGTGGGCCAGAGAAGTATCTGATAGGATACATGCTTATTATGCAGTGAGGGATTGATGTCGTGTGCGCGCTGGGAATTTAGTAGATGCTTTAGTGTCTTGCGTGCTACGAATCGGCGACAGACCATGAGTCGCTTGAAACTGGAGCTAACAAGAACATCTACCTGCAGTCCTGATATCTAACACCGATATCCGAAATTACAACTCACAGCTAGAGATATTGTTCAGGAAATTTGCTGCGGTGAACACTTGATTTGGACATTGATCGTGAATAAGGAGGAACAAATGAGTATTATATGTATTCGCTCGGCTTTGTTTTGTTTTGTTTTTGAATTGAGGATCATTATTGTCACTTAGCTATCAGCTAACGACTACTAAAGACCGGGTCCTCAGATGCCAAACCTCGTCATCTGAAGAATGGGGTTCCTACACTTCGTATCGCCTCAATCGCGTCCGCTTTACTCAGCGTCTGCCTCAGGCTCTTGCGCCCCTACATGCAAATATGCATCCCTCCAATGGGTTATGTCGCCGTCCAAAACGTATTCGCTCGGCCTTATTGCACCACGTCGACGCTCATGCACGCGTACGTGTATGTGTTGGAAAACACTGCAAGTTGCTGCTGTTCAAGTTGCAGCGAACTGCTGCTGGAGCAGATACGGGACGAGGCAGTTGAGGTAGTGTAGACTAACGGTCACATGCATGTCTAGGAGAGAGGGAGAAGGAGATTGGCTGAGGTCATTCCCCAGAAGACCTCCAAGTGAACAAGTTGCATTTTGTGCGTGTGAGCTTTGTGGTGCCGCATTCCAACAGTATGAAGACGTGATATGCATCAATCGACATGTAGACCTCCATCTAGTTTTATTGCGTGGTGTAATTGTGTTGCTTCACATCTCCAAAGCTGGCAGTCCTAGACATCGTGTTTAAGTCGTGTTTGACCCTTTTTTAAATATTAAAATAAAAAGATTTTATTAGATACAGGCTAGTAAGTTCGCACATTGGACTGTGAACGCACTTAGCCAATTTCTACTGTATTAAGAAAAGCCTAACCACTTTGGGGGACGATCCAGTACTTTTCTACTGGATTATGGAAATTCCTCTACTGAAGGCGTACGCCTTCGTGTCGCTCTGACGATACTGTGTAAATTAAAAAGCTGTTTACTCGTCGGTAGAGGTCTAACGACGACGGTAAGCGAATTGTGTCAGCAGCAACAGCAGCGTGTGACACGTCGCGGGAAGGAAGACTAATTCACCTAAGGAGGCTGACCAGAGCCATTCGCACATACGTCCACGATTTAACCGTAATGAATAATACGGACCATATTCCTATTTTTAAGAAAATTTATCCCAGCATTGCGTGTGCCCCGGAATGGTGAGCTCAAGGCAACAGGCCACTGTCTCTATCGATTAACGAGCGTTTGCGTGCACATGTGGTAAGCTGGCGGGAAATCGCAGCCCATGGGGTCTCCCGCAAGGGACCCCAACAACCTAGTCCCATTGTCTTATCGAAAGTTTCTCTAAGCAAATACTTTCCATCTGCTCATTAGCAAGTTGCTAATAACAACACTTCCTCTACAAAGCCTGCTGCCTCACTGCGGCGTCTTCAGCTATGGCTGACCCCGTCTTGCCCATAATATCACGTCAGTTTATGGTCAGCGTGCTACCCTTATCAAAGAGTAAACAATCCATAATACCGGAGCGCATTCAGACTCTTACTGTCAAGTGACGTTACACACTGCAATGTCCACTTTCTAGCCGTCGCCCCCAGTGCATGTAGTTTAAAAGCCGAGCCCGCCCCTTCAGGTCGACCTGGTGTCTATGAGCTAACAGTAACACTACCGGTATTAATTACTGTAAAGCCAACTCATTGAAGCCCCACCCACGCGAACTACAGTAGCAAGGGTCCCGAGAGATCCACTTGGAGTACAGTATTCGGACAGAGTAAGCGGAACGCAACGGTGTGCAGGGAAGCGAATCGCAGTTTGAAGGATACTCGGGTTTCCTGTAGAGACAGACTACAGCAACGACATCTGGCCAAGAATATCCGGACAAAGACAACATCCGTTTCAGGCGCGAGGACGAAAAGCGCAGCAGACAACAGCAGCGAGGGTTCATTTTAGGAAGAGTAGCGGTAGCACACAGAGCGAGCAGCGTCAGCGGCCATCCGGCTCGCAACCCGCCCACCGCGTCCAACGGGGCAAAAGCCTCGGCTCCTACTCGTTGCGCCCTCATTTGAAGGAAAGTAGAAGAACTCAACTCGCTGCCAACGGGCAGAAACCACTGCCAGGTAAGACATACAGGCAGCGGCAAATGACCAAGCATGCCAACACACTCCCGCCCCGAACAAGAAGACGGCCAGATGTAAGCAACTCAGCCTGCCCGAGGCAAGACATCGACAAGTTTTACACCCGAACCGACTCGGTCTTCAGCTCGAGTGGACTGAAACCAGCCGCCCAAGGGAAGGATTTCTGACGCACCACGACTTTGGACACCGACGGAGATGGCGTTCTCCAAGTGCCGTCGCTAATTACGTCGACGATGGTTGTTGGAAAAAAATTTGATCCACACTGCTTGAAAGCCTTTTTCGGTCGCTGAACTTCTAGAAAAGGAGCCATTGCCATACGTGGATATGTCGTGTTCTGAAGGCAAGCGGCGGTTGAGGTCTAGAGTAAACCGTTCGCTTGACAAGACGCGTGTGTCAAAGTTGCATGGTCCAATAAAGCTATTACAGCAAATAGGATTCGATCGATACACGACTAACTCGACAAGGTTTTGCAGTGGGGTCAGGTCTGGGAGTTGCTCGATTCTCGGTAAGAGCATTAGAAACAGTCAGCTTAGGATCCGAATTTGATCAAAATCTGGCAGTTCGTGTAGCATAGGTACCCAGGAAAGAAACAGCATCATGTAATTGCCGACGAACGAGTCTATCGAAGTTGGTGGTGGTAAGCCGTTTTGCCAGTATCATTTTGCCCCAGGAATCTGCTACAACACACGGTTTCAAGTTCTGTCGTGTCTCCTGGATGAGAACTACATTGTCTTGAGATGTTTGCAAACGGAAAGAACTGTGGGCCCGAAGTGTGAACCCATGCAGGAAAACCGGCTAGGTGTAGCGCAGGCAATCTCCAGCCGGCCCTAGCTAGCAGCAGCACTATTGGTCGCAGTCAATCACGGCAAACGTGATGACTGCGACAATGAATCTTGCGGATAACGCAAAGTAAGATTACAGTGCCCCGTGCATAACGGAATCCTGATGATCAGGCAGAAATCAAGTGAACTATAACGACAATCTAGGTGACGGCAACTGCAGCTCCACTGGTTAGCAGGAGCCGTAGCATTAGGAGTAGCTCGTGTCCTCACTTTGGCTTTTATCAAGTAATACACTTCGGCCACACTTTCAGGGAGCTCCGCCGGCTCCCCCATCCGTGTCTTCATTCTGCAGACACTACACTAGGTTGTAGTGGGCGACCGCTCTAAATTGAGTACAAGACGCCACTGAGAAGCGTCCAATTACTTAGTCTCGCATCGAGCTCATCAGTGTACTGGCAATCTATGGCTTCGCTTACTAATAGGTCGCTCGCGTGGGGCACACTTCAAAACTTGTTGTTATCGATAAGTATGTTTCACTAAGATTATGGAATGGGTACAAAATGAACGGAATGCCATCTAGTTTGCATGGAAACATCCGAAAACCTTGGTTGGCGGGCACCGAATCCATAGGGTACGATATCTGGGTCTACAGTGAATCCCCTTGCTGCCTCTACTATAGAGTCTACAGTAGTGCCACCGCAAAACTGCCTGCCGAAATACATGGCGAACCGCTGTTGCGTACGATCATTATAACCACCGAGTAGCTGAAATCACGACCTCAATGAACGCAAGCTCTACAGTTCTGCCGCATACCTTGTCGCTTATCACTTTAATATTTAGCACATTCGACTCACTCCAAGCAATATAGATGAACAAGTTGTTGCTCCCCTGCGCGATGGTGTTTTCAGCTGCACTTGCTGCCACCGGTTCACGCGTCGATGCTGTTATCCCCGTCGAGCGTGTACAACGTGGAGAGAACGCTACCGGTAGCCTTACCGGATCACTCGCCGGTGGCGAGGAATCGTCGCGGTTGCCCTGCGATTACATCTTCTTCGGGCTCTATATTCATCAGTGCTGAACGACCAATTCAGTCACGACCCGTCTGAGAACCAATGCGCCTCCATTAATCCGTACTGTAATTGACGAACACTTACTTAACATCGGTACTTTATTCAAAACCTTAAGCCTCGTGTCCATGCGGGTGTTGCGCCTGAACCAGGAACGTGTACAGCCTTGCGGCAATAACACTTCCCACCAACGACTCGCAGCCCTTCGAGTCGTAGCCGACCACATACGTGAGCCGGCGAGGGTAATCAAGACGATAGGTAGATGGCCAGTGCTCCCAGGAACGCAACCGCCACGCGCGATGCGCAGTAACCCGGTAACTCCCGCCATGACAGACAGTCGTACACGGCATGGACGAAGGAGATGACGTGCTTCGGCGACGGCAACGACGAGATTATTAATGTGCGCGCCGGAGCGATCCCCCCTCCCGTCTTTATCTCTAAATCGCAGGCGCTATGAGTGCCCCGTCGGCGTTTGTGGATTCCGCGAGCTATGGAGCATCATGGCAAGATCGTTCTTCTGGTGCCATTGCATCTCTTGCTGCTCTTTTCCGCTTCAGATTCGACTAAGGAGTGGAACCCAGCTTACTTAACAAATGTAACGGAAGGAAGATCGAACGATGTTTTCTCAGCGAAGTCGAGTAAACTCGCATTATTGTGTCAACACTAGCATTCTTCCGCCACGGCAGCGGCGCTTAATGCGTTGCGTGTGCCCAAGCCGAGTTTCCCACGAATGCATAGCATCAATTATCGAGTCCAAATGTCATGCATTGTGTTAACCTTCGCGCATTGGTCAATGCAAGTTTTGGCCCCGACGATGATTCGCTGAAAAAGGATGTGCATGCCGCCCCCTCTGAGACGTGTGTAAACTTGATATATGTATGGAGTTGACGGGTCGCGGCGCTTCAACTTGTGCAAGGAAACTCGTCACGGCAAGTCCTCGTTCGGCACCGATGTACGTCCAGCCTCCGTCCCCATGTAGCCTCCGACCTTCTTCTGAGCGCATTGCCCCAGTCTTTTCGTCGCTATGCAGGCCATCCGGGAGACCATCTACTCGTTCAAGGCGCGGTGGTTCGACACCCACGCCCAGTGCGTCTTCGTCCTTAGAAGAGCTGTAGAAGGAGCTACTGTTGTTTGATCGGTGTGCTGCTGCTTGCTGCTGCAGACTCAATCGCCAGTACAACGTGCGGTACTTCGTGGACACGCACAACGTCGAGATCTTCGACACCAAGACGAGCCGCCTCTTCCTCAAGAAGAGCGAGTGCCCGGCCACGCTCTCGGCCAAGGACTTCTTCCTGGGGGCCAAGGTGCTCATCTACGGCCGCCACTTCGAGCTGCAGGACTATCTGGACCCGTTCACGGCGGAGAAACTCGGCCGACAGCAGCAAAAGTCCGTGCTGGTGATCAAGTCCCGCATGGTGGACCATGTTGGTGCCGTGCTGGACTTCCTCTCACACCAGCAGTTCGCCTTCTCGGCGGTTAAGATGATGCAGGTGGGGCGGCCGCACGCGGAGAAGCTGTACGAGCTGCAGCGAGGGACAAGCGACTTTGAGACGCGGGTGGAGCAGCTCGCTGGAGCTCCTGTCGTGGCTATGGAGCTCGTGCAGGAAAACTGTCTGGACAAGCTCAAGCAGGTGGTGTCGAGCTTGAGCGCACGGTTCAATGCGCAGCCAGGCGAGTTCGAGAGCGCAGGGTCCGTCCTGGAGGCGCAGCAGCTCCGCGGCTTCTACTTCGAGACGCCGCACGCCCCGACCGCCACCTTCGACAACTGCACATGCTGCGTGGTCCTGCCCCACGTTATCAAAGAAGGTTTGGCTGGGGAGGTCGTGTCCGCTATCCAGCGCGACGGTGGCGTGCGCATCACGGCCATGGAGTTGTTCATCCTGGATCGCACCACAGCTGCCGAGTTCCTCGAGGTCTACGAAGGTGTGGTGCCGCATTTTAACGAGTCCGTGGATCACTTCACCACAGGCCCGTGCCTCGCCATGGAGCTCGTGGGGCAGCAGACGAACGACGTCGTCACGCAGTTCCGAGCCAGCGCCGGCCCGTGGGACGTGGAGATGGCCAAGGAGCTCCAGCCACAAACCATCCGCGCCAAGTTCGGCCACGACCGCGTCCGCAACGCCGTGCACTGCACCGACCTGGCCGAAGACGGCGTGCTCGAGTGCCAGTACTTCTTCGACATCCTCTCACGCCGCCAGGTGCGCAGCTAGCTAGATGGCTCTGTCTGCTGCGTCGCAGTCTTCCTCAGCCATCAACAGCCTTCCACAACATCAGCCACTGATCAACAAAGAGATAAGGACAAAAAAAACTGGAGATTCCACAACAAGTAGCAACAGCAAGGAAAAAAAAAGACTCACATTAAGCCGGAAGCTCCTTCCTGTCTTGCTCTGCTGCAGCTGCAGCTGCGTGTGCGGGTTTCATTGTCTAGTATCTGTACTTGGTGGAGTAGTCTTTGGGCGAGATGACGAGGCCGCGGCCCTTGCGCGCGCCGCGGTAGACGGTCTCGATGATGTCGATCATCTGAAGAAAAAAAAAAACTTTGGAGATTCCACAACAAGTAGCAACAGCAAGAAAAAAAAAGACTCACATTAAAATGCCGGGAGCTCTTCCTGTCTTGCTCTGCAGCTGCGTGTGCGTGTGTGTGTGTTTCATTGTCTAGTATCTGTACTTGGTGGAGTAGTCTTTGGGGGAGATGACGAGGCCGCGGCCCTTGCGCGCGCCGCGGTAGACGGTCTCGATGATGTCGATCATCTCGCCCTTGTTGTTGAAGGCCCAGTTGATCTTGTTGTTGTTGCCCGTGCCCAGGTCGATCATGATGTGCTTGTTGCGGAAGAAGAACATGACGGTGCACGGGTCGTACAGCTCGTACATGGTGTTGAAGTCGGGCACCTCCGTGATGTCCACCACGTAGATGGCGGCGAAGTTCTTGACGTCCTCCGCCACGCCGCACAGCACCTCGTCCATCTGCATGCACGTCGGGTCGTGGTCGTGGCCGAAGCGGATGACCACCACGCGGTCGCCCTCGTTCAGGATGGCCTGGTCCACGGCCCAGCCGCTCTCCAGGTGCGGCAACAGGTACGACATCCTTGCTGGCTGCTACAGTTCTCGAATGAATGATGGCCGGCAACACTTGCACCCAAAGTAGTCACTCATTCGGTATAGTGACCAACGGCTTTTCGGAGAACTCATATATAACGCTAGACAGGTAATCGGCACCTGCATATAACGCTATCTTCGCCTAGCCTACCGCTCAATTCTCGAATTAATGATGGCCGGCAACACTTGCACCCAGAGTAGTCACTCATTCGGTATAGTGACCAACGGCTTTTCGGAGAACTCAGATATCACACTAGACAGGTAATCGTCACCTGCATATAGCGCTATCGTCGCCTAGCCTACCGCTCAATACTGAACGTTCTAACCATACGACGCGCTCTCTGATATATGATACGGAAGAGACCTTTCCACCGACCATCACTCCTGCGGTCACATCCGAATCCTCACTTGAGACCAGCAAGGAGTGCGCATTCCGCGTCCAGCGCCCTCCGTGTCCTGGCATGGCGCCGCACCCGGCCTCCCGACGGAGACGCAGCGCCCGTCTGCACCTGCTGTCGCTGTCGCTCGCGCTGCTGCTCTCTACAGACACGACCACCGCGGCCGCCGTTGAAACTGAAGACGACGCCGCGCGCCCGCACTGCGCCGACTTCCTGCAGCACTGCGCGTGGAACGCCAGCACCTCGTCCTGCGAGTTCCGCGAGTCCGTTTCCTTCGTCTGCGGCCCTCGCAGCGCCGCGGAGCCGCCGGTAGCAGCGGCTACAGGCTCCGGCTCGCTCCTGGACGCGGTGGCGGTCTCCGCTGCGAGCTTGGAGGGCGATTCCAACGCCGAAGACGTCGAGGTGGGGGAAGTCTCAGCTGTCCCGGGCTACACGTGCCACTGGGACGTGGCCGGCGGTCTTTACGTCGCGCCAGGCGTGGATGTCGCCGTGGAGGGCGACGACTGCCTGCTGCACGTGGGCTCGGGTCCTGCGAGCTTGGAGGGCGATTCCAACGCCGAAGACGTCGACGTGGGAGAAGTCTCAGCTGTCCCGGGCTACACGTGCCACTGGGACGTGGCGGGCGGTCTTTATGTCGCGCCAGGCGTGGATGTCGCCGTGGAGGGCGACGACTGCCTGCTGCACGTGGGCTCGGGTCAAATGGTGCTGCTTGGAGCCAAGGCGAGCTTGAGAGCGTCGTCGTTGAGCGTGGAGGCGTCGTTCGTGCATCTGGAGGTGCAGGCGCAGATCTCGGCGTCTTACAGTGGCTCGTTCCGTGACGGCCGCGGGTTGTTTACTGGTACCGATGAGTTCGGTGCGAGTCACGGTGGAGGTGGCGGACAGCGGCTCATTGCCAACGCGACGATGCTCACGCAACAGACTACCAGAGGGTTCTTTGATGTGCGCGGACGTACAGTGGATGTGGAATTGATCGAGGAGAAGGAGGCGCTGCTGAAGGAAAGCAGCGCGGGCTGGCAGCTCGCGGACTTGTGGGCCAAGGAGAAGGCGCTGATGGCTGACCCGGCGGTGATGACGGCGTCTTCAGGAGCTTCGGGGGATCCTAGCGCGACGATTGCGCCCTTCTTGCTTGGCAGTGGAAGTCGAGTTGTGATTTCAGGGAACGACTCGAGCAAACGTGTTGTCACGGTTGATGGAGGAGGGCGAATTCAGATTAAGGCTTCGAAAGACGTGGTGGTTATGGACGGCGCTAAGATCCAGGCAAATGGCGCGTCGGCGATTGAGGGAGTGAGTGGCGGATCAGGTGGCTCCGTGTACATTTCAGCCAATGCACTGTCGGTAAGCGGAAAAGTGGAGGCGAAGGGTGGAGATGCTTTCTGTACAGACAATGCTGCGGAGCGTGGCGTCACGCATTGTTACCCCGCAGGTGGTGGTGGCCGTGTGCAGATAACTTTCATGTCCAGCCAGCTTGACACGAACGCTATCGATACGACAGGTGGGACGCTAAACTCGGATCAAGTCAAGGAGCTGCTGGCGAAGAACAATCGTTTTCGCCATGTTCAGGTGTCAGCTCTAGCTGGCGCAGCGGGTACGTACTACCAGGTTGTACAGCACTCGGATGGAGTGCACGAAGCCCAGCTGCTTGTTGACAACGATATGCAGCGGTTGTGGCCCAACCGTGTTGTAAGTGACGATGGAGGTGCACTGGATATTGACGAAATGGATACAGCAATTGGTGGTGCGGTTACGAGCTTGTACGTTGGAGAAGACGAGGCTGCAAACATTGATGCGTTAACGATATCTGATGGCGCTGTTGTCGCGACGGGCTCTTTGAAGCTACCTGGTGGCGATTTGAGAGTGCTCAATGGCTCATTTCTCCTTGATGCTCTGTTGGTGGGATTGCCACATCAATTACCTGACTCTATCAGTGTACACAGCAGCAGCAAGCCTCCTGTCCTGCAGATTCGCGTGCGAGATATGTTGGTCTCAAGCAACTCTCAGATGATTTTGCCTACGAGCGCGCTTCAACTATCTGCTCGTTCCGTATCGATGGATGCAACGGCAGTTCTTGAGTTTACGTGGAGTGCACAGATCATCACGAATCAGAATATCCACATTGATGCCAATGTCTCGAGCGCGCTAACTCCTATTATCGCGGTGCCTTCATCAACAACAGCTACCTCTACCTCAACTACCAAGCTTGTTGACAGTAAAATGTTGGCTTTGGTAAGTGGTGGCGATGTGTCCCTGGGCGGTGTGATTGAAGTAGGCGCGCTTTCGGTATCCTCCGAGTTTTCGATCACTATCAACGGACACCTCGAAGCGCTAAATGGTCCAAACATCAAGTCAACTTTCCGATCCTGCAAGGAACAACAGTGGCTGTCGGTTGGATCATTGAAAGAAGACCTGGGGAAGGGAAACCATCATGGTGCTTCTGCTGAAGGGGCACCGATACCAAGTATTCCATCGGCATTGCCAGCGTTGAGCAACTTCACGCTTGTACTGCACGCACGTGGCTCTATCTATGTTGGACAATCAGATGAGGACCATCATGGTGCTTCTGCTGAAGGGGCACCGATACCAAGTATTCCATCGGCATTGCCAGTGTTGAGCAACTTCACGCTTGTACTGCACGCACGTGGCTCTATCTATGTTGGACAATCAGATGAGGCAAAGAAGCAACTGGAAGATCAGCTTGAAGAGACAGATGAGCTTCCTCCGCAACCGGTTGGGCGTGTTCGTGGCGGTGCCGTTTTGATCTGTGCGACTGACTCGGTTGAGATATCACCTGGATCTATTGTCTCAGCCGATGGTATGGGAGAACTCGCGAATCAAGGCCCTGGCATGGGATCGTGTGTTGGCTCCATTGGTGGAGGCGCAGGTTACGGAGGTCGAGGGGCGGATTCAAGCGTGGTGACAAAAATCGGCAATTACGCTTCTGGTGGTCTTCCATATGGCACACGCTCAGGCACTGGAATGCTAGGCTCCGGCGGTGGGTGCGTAGATGGAGGTAACGGTGGAGGCATCGTCATGCTTGGCGCTACAGGTCTTGTGCTGAACGGTGAAATTCACTGCAATGGAGATGGCGGAGCAAATGGTGCAGGAGGTGGTTCTGGAGGTTTTTTAGGGCTGTCCGTAGCGCAGTATTTGCGTGGCCATGGTCATATTAGTGCTGTCGGCGGTGGATCTGAATGCACTGATGCTATCGAGAGCTTTGAGAGCGAGACTAGCTGGCAGAAACCCGCATTCCTTATCGGAAAACTCGAGTATGCTGCTGCTGAAGAACAAGCTGAAGCTCAATCACCAATGAGCTCGAAGGTTGTACCACGCCTTTGTGGAGGAGGCGGCGGAGGAGGCCGGTTGCAACTCACGGGATGTGAGCTTAGCACTTTTGACCGGTGCACGAGAGGATTTGACGGAAACTACACTGTAGCTGGAGGTGCAACATCTTTCAAATTGATCAGTGGGGGCGATAACACAGCGGAGTTGCCGGCGCCTACTCCTGCATCGACGGTAGCGCAAAAGTCCATCGTCCCTGCTGGAGCTAGCGGATCGTTTTTCGGCTTCCCATGCCCACCTGGTTCTGGTGGTCTTTTTTGCCGGCTGTGCCCAGTTGGCAAGTACAAATCTGAAAGCAACAGTGCTGAATGCGTGGTATGTACGAACGCGCCATCAAACGCGCATTACATCGGGCTCGGTGCCACAAGTGCGCGCTGCGACTGGACATGTGATCCCGGCTACTCAGGCTATTACTGCGTCTCGCCGATTCAGCAACTACTTGATGCGTGTGGTGGCGAGTTAGGATTTGCTCTTGTGCTTATGAGCATCGCAGCTTTCTTCATCTTGTTGGGGTACGCCTGTAGGAACCGCAAGGAGCCGTCATACACCCGCATGTACAACAGCCGTGGTGCTAAGGGCGAGCGGCAGCATTTGCTGTCTTCTGCTGTTGCGAACTCACAGCAAAGCTGGTGGGCGTCGTTATTTCGCTGCTTCTACTGGCCTCGGGTTGGCTATCCGAAGCTTATGGAGCGAGATCTACCTGAGCACATGGCTCGACTCTACTTTGCTGGTTATAACGATCCGGACTCCCCGCTCAAGCTCCGCACAACCGTCCCGCCATCTCTCAAAAAGGTGTTGTATGACGTGGAGTTTAAAAACTTGGCCGATCGGATTAACCGCGTTCTGGCGTGGCAGCGTGGGCCATGCTCCAGCTGGGGGAAAATCGTCTACTTCATTGTGGCACTACTGTGCTACCCATTCGCGTCCGAAGTGGAGCTTTTCCGACGGCACATTCGCGTGAACGAGCTAAAGCGGATTGTTGCGAAGTACAACCACGCCTGCATGAAAGGCCCCCGAGCGCGTGGCCTGCTCAACGCTGTAAAGCTTGGGTACTGCGCTGATTATTCGCTTGTCTACCTCGAACTGCTGTACAAGGAGAGCTCGCAGTCCGTCTGCGTTCCCACAACCAAAATCGGCAAGCCGTCTCTACCGCTTGTGCTCCTGTTTGCTGGCTGTGGGACCTACTTCTCTCCGTGCTGCTGTACAAGGAGAGCTCGCAGTCCGTCTGCGTTCCCACAACCAAGATCGGCAAGCCGTCTCTACCGCTTGTGCTCCTGTTTGCTGGCTGTGGGACCTACTTCTCTCCGTTTTACCTGGATCCCAATGATTTACTTGTGCGATCGATCCCGCAGTGCCCGGAATTAACAGCATTTATCGACGAGCCGTGGATTGAATTCGTTGCTGAGCTGAACGAGCTACTACGTGTCGTGCAGCGTGACGAAGCTTCACTTGTGGAGTCTCTCATTCCTGTGGCCGTGTACCTGGAGAAGCAACGCGCATTGGCAGCTCTGGGTAACAATTCGAGCAAGCTTGGCGGATTACGTATCTACCTCGGCAGGTTCTACGTCCAAGACGAACTGGACATGGGTGAAGAATTTAAGCTTGGCCTCTTCCTGACAACTGCCGATGAGTCGATGGATAATGTCAGCAGCAACAACAACAACAATATCCAGCAGGCCCACCAGCAAGCCCCGCCTGCTTCTTCTAACAGATACGGCTACGGTAGCCACCGTTCGAAGGACACCAATTACTACAACATTAACGATGTATATGGGTATGGGCGCGGTGATTCCTTGGATTATCCGGGGCCTCGCCGAAGCAATGGGAGCTTCGGCAATGCAGACGGTCTACTCTACGACATGGGTGGGTGGGGTACAGCTCTGACGAACAGCAACTCGTCGCGTGGGAGAAGCCGTAGCTCCAACGAACCCGGAAGTGGCAATGGCGCTGCCCCGAACCCCGTTAGCAGCATCCGAGAAGAGGCACTACGCATTCGGTCGTCCAGTTCGCACGGAGACGGATTGGCTGGCCACTCAGGACGCGGTGGAAACCCGGACGATGTGTTGGTCCTAATGGGCTCTGGTTCCTCGAAGAAGAAACGGCACAACAGCGCTGCACATCACACTTTTTACGAAGGTTGGCTAGGACCAGTGGATGCGTCGCTTCCTGTTCCGGGCGTGCTTATATGTGCTGACGAGCTTCGTGAACGCCTGGCGGATCGGGCGCCACGTCAGATGTTGCGATCATTCTTGCGCTTCCATTTGCTGCCTCGCAATCTACCTCGTAGCAGTTCGCTGAACCTGTCGTGGATGCTGAGCATCTCGCTATTGTCGCTCCTTATGGTGGATCTGGCTATTACGTTTGCCATCTTGGTGAACCTGAAGTGCGTCACCAATGGCGAAGTGGATCATGACTGCAGTGCGTCCATTATGGTGCCCGTGCTGCTGGTGCCACCTCTAGCGCTCGTCGTATCGCCAATCATGGGCATCGTTTCGCTGGCGCTATCGTCATCGACCTTCACGCGTCGTTTCTCGGTGTGGAACGCGCTCTCTATGGTCAGCGTGGGGATCGCCATTTTGGCCTGTATCGCTCAGTCGAGTAGGCTTGTCGCGCCCTGGTTTGCAGGCCCACTGCCACTACTCCCAGTGATCGCCATGGGCGTCAAGGCCGGCCAAGCATACGTGGTGGAGCGCTATATCGCCTTCCAAGAGACCAAGCGACGGCGCCGCGGCTGGCGCGGCATCATGAAGCGCCGACTGTCGGATGCCAGTATCCCCACCGAGTCACCGTAGTAAGTACCACTGTTCTGTCGAATTTGTTGCCACCAGCATTGAGCTTACACTGCCCTTGTCATCCTTTGCAGCTCGTCCCCCGCCCCTGGTCGAGCCGAATTCCGCCTCACGTCAACACCACCGATACGCGACGACCAAGGCTTCAACATTTACAGAGGCTACAATTGAGCACGCTGCTCAAGATACACAAGTGCATGCGGGAGTAAGTGAATGAATATAAATGCGAATATGACCATTGCGCCACGCAGTTCCTGGGTCGTCATGACAGCAGTGAAGGTGTACCAGACAGATTAACCGAGCACCAAAGACACGAGTCTGAAGCTATTAAAGCACTTCAACTTCATGAGCCGGGGTCAGATGTACCATACAACTAGTGAAAGTTAACACAACCCGAACACTTCGGCTCGGACGTCTTCACTTCATGGACTTCCGGCCGAGGTGTCCATTTGGCGCTGGCCGTTCCAAGCTCGAGCTTTGGCCGCGTAAACCCTGGATTCCAGCGGTCCATGAAGCCACGACAGTGACGACGCCAACCCGAGCACTTCCGCTCGGACGTCTTCACTTCATGGACTTCCGGTCGAGGTGTCCATTTGGCGCTGGCCGTTCTAAACTCGAGCTTTGGCCGCGTAAACCCTGGATTCCAGCGGTCCATGAAGCCACGACAGTGACGACGCGACGAGCGGCACAGCGCAGAGCAGGGGCTCCGATCGCTCGAGCGTCTTCCTGCGGTGGCCACTCCTCCATTCTCTCTTTTGCCATCGACCCGTGGAGCGCTTCTCCGACCCCCAAGACACGACGAGATGGTGCACTTCAACCTGGAGCCAAGCAACGGCCCGGCAGTGCCGGAGACCGGCATGACGACGGCGCCGTACTCGGCCTTCCACCTGCCCAACTTCGCGCACCGCATCATCGACCGCTGCGAGCGCTCGCTGCACCACACGAACCGCAGCCAGTACGAGCGCGACGAGGAGCACCACAAGAAGTGGTTCGTCATGAACCGCGCGCACATCCGCGAGTGCCTGGCCGAGTTCCTCGGCACCTTCGTCATGATCTGCTTCGGCATGGGCGTCAACAACCAGGTGTCGCTCTCGGCCGAGGCCAACGGCACGTGGCTCAGCATCAACATGGCCTGGGGCATCGGCGTGCTCATGGGCGTCTACTGCTCCGAGGGCGTCAGCGGCGCGCACTTGAACTGCGCCGTGACCTTCGCCCACGCCGTGTACGGCCGCCTGCCGTGGTGGAAGGTGCCGGGCTACATGGTCTCGCAAGTTATCGGCGCGTTCCTAGGCGCGCTGGCCATCTACCTGCTGGACTACCAGAAGCTCAACGAGGTGGACCCGGACCAGGAGACGACGCAGAGCAACTTCGCCACGTACCCGAGCGCCGACATCAGCAACATTACGGCGTTCTACACGGAGGCGCTGGCCACGAGCATGCTGCTGCTGTGTATCTACGCCATCACGGACCAGAACAACCGCTCGCCCGGGACGGTGGGTACCCCGTTCGCCTTTGCGCTGATGATCATGGCGCTCGGTATGAGCTTCGGCATGAACACGGGCTACGCTATGAACCCTGCGCGAGACTTTGGGCCTCGGTTGTTGACGTACGTGGTGGGCTACGGCTCGAAGGTGTGGACTGCGGATAGCTACTACTTCTGGATCCCGATCTGTGGGCCTTTGGTGGGAGGTGTTATTGGCGCGGGACTGTACACGTTCCTGGTGCAGATGCAACACCCGCATGAACACGAGGCTTGAGAAATAGATGGGCAAGTGTTCCGTGAATTACAGTAAGAATTAATCGAGGCGGCGTTGCATTGATGGTAAAATGTGTGGTTCGTTGGGCGAATTGGTCGATCAGCACTGACCGGTTACGAGCCAGAAGAAGATGTAATCGCAGAGCATCCACGATGATTCCTCGCTGCCGGCGAGTGATCCGGAAAGGCTGCCGGTAGAGCTCTCACCGCGTAACCCACGCTCGACGGGGAGAACAGCACCAGCGCTGGCAGCAAGCGCAGCTGAAAACACCATCGCGCTGGTGAGCAGCAACTTGGTCATCTTTCTTTCTTGGAGTAAGTCGAACCTGGCAATTGTCTAAGTGGCAACCTCGGTCGGCAGAACTACAGAACGGTGGAAAACTTGCGGTCATCGAGGTCGTTAAACAGCTACTAAGTACTGGATTGGTAACATGATTGTAAGCGATAGTTTCGGGGTAAGATCGATGCTCGAAATTGTATTGTGGCTGGCGGTTTTGCGGTGGTTGAATAAGCAATCCTCTATCGAACAGC
>JAIKVH010000182.1:2875-18902 GCA_024679275.1 Phytophthora niederhauseri
AATCTCAAACATGGACAAACATGTTGAAACATGGCTAAACATGTTCGGCTTGTGGGACGGGTGACATGACCGCCAAACACACTGTAAAGCCCATGAGAAAAGGTGACCTTAAGCTGCCAAACGTTGCTCTGCGGGCGCTTCAAACCCTCTGAAGACCGACCCCGCATTGAGCAGGGAATACCATGGCCAGCCACGCCACTGGGGGGAAGTTTGCAGGCTCCTCGTGCCTCTTAAATGCTGCTGGCGTCGATTTTGCTCAGACGCTCCCAATAGATTTGAGTCAATTTCACCCCCTCTGGCCGAAAACATGGGCGCTATCTTTTCCGTTTCAATTATCACTCGAACCGTACGTGAAAATACGACGAACGACTCATTTGAAGGGCTGCGATCCAACGTGGTCCGATGTCCAATGGCTCTGATGCGGATCCACCTACCGACTGGCCTTAAATTTGGCCGACAAATCGCGGTTTAGTGGGCCGAAGCAACGATAGCCGATGACAAACCCTTGCTGCCCAGGCAGGTTGTATCATACTACCGGTGATCCAGGTGTGTATGGCTTGCCACCGCTTGGACAGAAAATATTGTACTGCGTCGACATTGCCATCTCGCCGCGACTTGTCCTGCTTTACAC
The DNA here is from genome assembly GCA_024679275.1 of Phytophthora niederhauseri. Classification (NCBI taxonomy): domain Eukaryota; phylum Oomycota; class Peronosporomycetes; order Peronosporales; family Peronosporaceae; genus Phytophthora; species Phytophthora niederhauseri. The sequence continues at coordinate 3,507 of JAIKVH010000182.1, forward strand.
GGTACAACAAGGTTTTGTACTTCCGAAAAAGTATGGTTTCCGCTCTTACCCGCTTAGGTTCATACCTAGACTTCGTGCCACGTTGCAGCATACAAATAACGCAGTTGAAGTTTACTTGAGCGGGGTCGCGAGCTTGACGCATCTCGCCCGGCTATGTTCCAAACCAGTGAGCGGTTGTGTGGCGAGAGCCGCCAGCTGTTGTTTACTAAAGTCGATGAATGATCCGCTCGCAGGCGTAGTCAGCGGTGACGCCCGCCACGCCACGTTGCAGCCTCACTTTGGGGCGCCGCGGGTCATGCCCGACTGCACTATAGTTCGTATAAGGCCGACCGCAGCGAGTTTATGACGTGAAGCAGCAAGCGCCGCGAGGAGCTGGAGGAAAGAGCAGGAGAGACAGGGCACAGTTGCGACACCGACCGTACGCGCTCCGGGCCGATCCAAATGGCTTCGATATTTTTTTCGTGTCTTGCGCGTGTATCGGCAATGCCAGGTGTGCTCACTTGCCTCGGTCTCCGCTTGGCTTTGGCTTGGGTTCAAATTGGCCGTCGGCGCCACGAAGCAAGCAACGCGCTGCCGAACCGACGCTCTCTTGCACAACTAGCACTTCTTGTGGGCCCTCACACCCTGCCTGGCAAGCCGCAACGCGATCGCTCTGAGCGTTGGCCGATTGACTTCCGAGCGCTGGTGCAGCTTCTTTTCGCCGCCGGCCATCCCTCCACACGTTCCAAGTTGAAACCACGGCGAGCTTTTCCCTCCGGTTTTTGTCCAATACCCGGAGACCAGCGAGAAGAACAGCGGACGATACCTACACCAAGATCAGCGCGTCCACCGTCTCCACCCAACGCTCGCAGTAGCTCCGCCCACTCGCGCTCTCAGCCAGTTGCAGACTTGTGGCTAGCCCCGTTCGCGCCAACTGCCCACCAAGATGCAGTCGCACCACCAGCAGCAGCATCGACAGGGCGGGTCGTCGGGCGGTGGTGGAGCGGCCCGCCGGTCGCTTGTGAACCCATTCACGTCGCCGTCGGGGGGCTACCAGCAGCAGCCGGCGCAGCAATCGAGCTTTTTGCAGTACCCCGCGCCCATGGAGCCTTCTTTTCGCAGCTACGCCCAGCCACAGCAGCCCCCAGCGCATCACCAGCAAATCCTCGGACGCTATTGGCAACCGCCAACGGGCGTCGAGCCTTCGTCGTCAAGCGCAGGGAAGCAGCGTCGGCACGGCGGCAGCTTGGACTTAGGCGAGTTTAGCGACATTCTGGACACCAACTCGGTCCGCAGCGGGGGCGACGTAGCGCCGGCGCCGGGGGGAGCGCCGTCGGAAGCGGCGTCGGAGATGAGTATGGCCAGCTTCGACGTCCAGTCTTTCCACGACGGCATGACGGGGTCCACAGGCGGAGCGGAGGTGGATACCGCTGGGTTCCAGTCGGCAGCGCGGGCGACAGGGTCGCCGGTTCAGAGCTCTGCGGCTAGCAAGGCACCAACGAGGACAAGCCGTGCTTCTGATGAGCCAGAGACCATGTCGTTGGTGGACGCCGCGTTCATGCCGTTCAATGAGTCGTGCGTCGAGCCCGACCTGACGACCGAAAAGCTCCCCAAGGACAGGAACGAGCGGTGCCAGTTCCACGACTGCCCGAACCGGGCTCGAGTTTCGCAGTCGTACGGCAACTTCTGCAATCGTCACGTGATCGTTGCGCCCTGTGGCTTCCCTGGTTGCCGAGATAAGGCCATGGAGCGAGCTGCAATGTGTGCGAAGCACATGGAGTTGGGCAAGCAACCGCTGCAGGCGATCTTGGATGCTCGCACGCAAAATGTGCCGGTGTGCAAAATGTCTGGCTGCTTTAAGAATGACCAAGGCCGTGGGTATTGCCGCGGACACGAGAAATTACTGATGGCCACCGGGCGCCTGCCGGCTCACATCAACAAGCGCCGGCTCAACAGTGCTTACACAATGTGCAGCTACCCCGACTGCAATAAGCACTCTCAGCGACACCATTTGTGCCGAACCCATGGCAATTTGATCATCAAGGAAGCCCAAGAACTGGCCAACAGACCCGATGCGTCAGAAAGCTACGAAGAAATTTTAAGCAGGATGCAAAAGGACATTCGGCGTTGCACGCACGAAAACTGCACCAAAAACTCGCAGCGAGATCGACTGTGCACTGTGCACTATTACGAGAAGCATCATTTACGAAAGGATGGGTCGGTGCCGGCAAATGCTGCCTCGGATGAAGCGTCATCAAAGGAAAATGTCGATTCGAGTCAACTAGAAGCAGGAGAGCGTCGCGGTGGGGGTGACATTCGAGATGTTGAGCGGACACGCTGTGAAACTCCTGGTTGCGGGAATCTGTCGTACGCTGCGGGCTTGTGTGTTGAGCACACTAAGGAGAGCCAAATCCTGATGACGAGTCAAGGACGGTATGATTATCCATTTTCTTCTGGAGGAACTAGTGGCGTTTTCTCCACTGACTTGGAAAATGAAACGAAGCAGGGTTTGTTCATCCAAAACCGAAAACCACAAACTGTTGCTACTCTCGCTTCAACGAGCGTACCCACCCTGACAAATACCGGTCACACGAAATGCACGAATCCAATGTGCGATCGAGAAAGCTACGGGCGCGATTACTGCGAAGCCTGCCAGAGACTGTTCTCTCCACTTGTGGTCGCTATAAATGATGACTCGGCCAGTCCGTCTGGATATCCATTCAACAGTTCGAGCACTGGTATCGGCCAAGCTGAAGAAAAAGTGTCGTTGTGCCGTGTGAGCAACTGCAAGCAAGATGGGGTCCGCGGTGGGCTGTGTGGAAAGCATCTTCGGGCTTTCAAGACGGGCTCGTTGTCAGTGGATAACTTGAAGCTGGACTCGCAGGCACAACAGCAGCGGCGTGAACAGGAGCTGGCGGAAGCGGCGGCGGTCGCTGCCGCTGCGGTAGAAGCCAAGCAAGCAAGCCCCTCGTCGTCGGCCAAGGCGAGGAAATATTACTGCAAAGTTGACGGGTGTGATAAGCAGGCTCAGAAACGGAACTTGTGCAAGCGTCACTATCGCCAGCAGGAAAGTCTTTCTTCAGGGAAACCGCAACCAGAAGTTAGGCCAAGCGGTTCGACGAGAAACTACCTTCCTCGGGCGGACCAATCTGACTTTCCTCAACCAACTATAGCGTGTCGCTTTCCTGGATGTTCCCAGATCGCGAGTGGTGGTGCTCTGTTGTGCTTGGCGCACTGTAAGGCGACGTTCTGTTGGCAGCCAGGATGCGAAAATCTCGTGGATCACCAGTGCTTCTGTGACTTCCATGCGTTTCGGCGGCAGTGTGCCTACGAAGGCTGCATGTACACTGCCGAACGAGACAGCAGCGGCTGCATGAACCACGTGCTGGCGCGACGGTGTCGTCACGAGTTCTGCGATAAGTTTGCACAGCGGCTGCATGAACCACGTGCTGGCGCGACGGTGTCGTCACGAGTTCTGCGATAAGTTTGCAGTGGGGTTGAACAGCGATTGGTGCCGTCTGCACCAGATTAGCTGCCAAGGTTCCCCCCCCTGTGCGCTGTGCAGACTGCACGTACTATCTCTGGATGAGCTAACAACCACTGAAAACGAGAATACCAATCGGAGTCGCTACAACGCGGCGTCAAGGGGACTGCCAGGTGGAGGCGGCGGATTCAGTGGTGACAGCCCATTCAGCCGCAACCCGCGCTTGATGTAGGGCGTGGCTGCATCATGTCGCGGCGGTGCTAAAAGTGCGAGGATCGATAGTCGCTCGTAGGGGTACGTACATGTGTAGGCTTGGGTAACGAGTGCGTAAAACGAAGAGTGTTGTAGTTTTACATGGTGAGTGGCGCGACTGTGCACCCCGTTGCTCACCTCACTTGTTGCTCTTTGCCGTACCACGTCATGTCGGTGTCGTCAATCATTATCCCCCGAGATTTGCAAAACGTTAAGCTTTTAGAACGTGCTTTTTAGAACCATTCAAAATCTAGAATCGGAAAATTTCAATTCCAGAAACTTCAATTTTCACAATAACGTGACTATCCGGTAGTATCTACCAGGAAGACAATGTGCGTGAATTCTGCCGAGCTTCAACTCGCCGCCAGTCGACGCGATCACATCGGGCCGCGGACCGCGGGCGGAGATGGAGCGCATCTACTCGGCCTTCTTCACGTCGGAGCGGCGCCGCGAGCCGCAGCAGCTCACGGCCGCGGCGCTGGAGCTGCACAATGAGACGCAGAAGGCGCAGAAGCCGCTGCTGCCGCGCCCCGGAGCAGCAGACGGAGGCAGGCGACGGCCCGACGGCGATGCAGACGAATCCATGGCCGACGCCAAGCGCCACGCCGCTGCCAGGCGCCAGGACCTCCAGCAGCTGACGATGGACTGGGCCAGTGTGAAGAAAGACCTCGAGGCGGCGTGCCAAGCGGCGGCGAGAGCGTTCCTGTTGGCCTACGGAGCTAAAGCCTTCACTGCCGTGCTCCTGGCCTCGAGGAAGTGGAGCAGCCTCGAGTACGGCTATGCCGATGCTGCCAGGCTGCTGCTTAGAGGCGACACGCTCCGCTTCGGGGCTTTCTTCGGGAGCCTGGTGGGGATCTTTCGGGTCACGGAGCTCGTGACTCGAGCAGCTCGAGGTGGACAGCGAGACGCTGTCAACTTGGCAATCGCAGGGGCTGTCTCTGGGTCGGCTCTGCTGCTGGATTCGCCCTCGAGACGCAACACCATCTCGCTGTACATTTTCGTCCGCATGCTGGACGTGGTGTGTCGCCATTTGATGTCCATCGGTGTCTTACCCACGTGGCGTTACTCGTCGGAGATGCTCTTTGCCGCCAGCAATGCCGCCATTATGTATGCATTTATCGTGGATCCGAGCTTGTTACCAAAGGTAACTTTACAATTTCACCGACGTGGCGGAGCACGCAGGCTGGTACTGATTTTTTTATTTTTTTGCTACTTTATGTGTGGTCCTGCCAGGGCTACTACCAGTGGATCTGCCGCATTGGCGCTGTTAACCACCACGGTCTGGAGTACACCGTGCGCCAGCGTATGCGGGGTCAGCTAGATGCGAACGGAAACCCACTGCCGTTTCGCTTGTGTCAGCCGCACTATCACATGTACGCATCTGGAGCTGGAAGTAGACTCGAGCGACGAGACTAACATTTCTGTGTCAATTAATGGATTAGGGAGTCGTGTGTGACGCACGCCATCAAGGAGTGGATCAATGGTTTGGGACGGTCGATGCAGATTTATCTGCCTGTGCACTTCCTCCCTGCTATATTCTTCCGCTTCCAGCAGCTTCAAGGGGCTCCTGTGTCCACAACTGCACGTATCTCCTACGCAGCGCTTTGCTCGTCAGCATTCCTCACTTCGTACCAGGTCCGTTCGTGTTTGCTGGCAATTGGCACTGTGTCGAGAATACTGACTCCTACGAATCGTTGATGGGGGATGTTCATCCAGACCGTGGTGAAGCTAGTTATTTGCACCGCTCGTAATGCCTTCCACCGAGATTTTGCCGCGACGTCGCTAGCTGCCGGGGTAAGTAGCAAACGTATCGCGTCGGACCATTTCTGTCGAACTAATGCGTGTGCGTGTACTGATCAGCTTGCAACGGGTGGCGCGCTGTTCTTCGAGCACACTAAGCGCCGCTTTGAGCTGATGCTGTACTGCTTCCCACGTGCGCTCGACATCGTGTGGCAACTTTTGAAACGCCGCGGCCTCGTGCGCTACGTGAAGCACAGCGAGGTGGTATTATTCTGTCTCTCGATGTCGCTCATAATGTCGAGCCCGGCCCGCCATTTCAAGCCGACGTACCTTCGGATTCTACGATTCATTTTTGGCGGAGACATCATCTAAAGGATTGCTTTTTAACAATGTTTGATGCACGCCTTTCGTCTTGACGATTTCACGCATTCCGACTTTCATTTGAACATTAGCACTAACTCGCGCAACTTTTAGTAGTACTCCAAGTCGTTGAGCACGAACAACTCAAGCATTTGCTTGGCCTCCTCAGGCTGGTCCATAGGCACGAGATGGCCAGCCCCCTTCACGGTCACGTACGAAATTCCCTCGAAAGCCTCGACAAAGCCACCTGTTTGCTTCGAGTCTTTCTCACCATAAGTCCAGGCCGACCGCGGCGCCACGCGGGGAAGACCCAGCGACTCCACTGCCCACAGCCCGCCAACAGCATTGCAGACCAAATCTGCGTCGCCGTGATAGATCACACCTTTCACTCCGCTTTTTAGCAATTCACGCCATAACGGCGTCACCTCAGTGTTCAGGGTCGGCGTGTACTTCAACATCTGGGGGTGCTGCAGCATGGGGTGATCGACACCGAGGATGGAGCCTAGCGTTTCCATGGTGGCAGTGGTCAACGCGTCGCCGCTCCAGTGTGCTAGCGCTGGGTTAGCATGCATCGCGTCGCGAACCTCAGCCAAGTTGAAGTAAGATTCGAGGTGCTTCGTGTCCAGGCACAGATCCATCGTGTTTCCAATCGGGTGCGGTAGTTTGCCCGGAGTCGACGGCGTTAAGATCTCCTTCACCAGGCGTTGAATATCCTCCTTAGGCGAGCCAGCACACGAACTGTAGACATCGTACATATTGATGCGGTCATAGACCAGCGTCGAAAAAATGTCCATCGTGGCGGACGTGCACTCCGAGCTTGCGTCACCCAGACCAGGAGCGACAAGGGGGCTCTTCTCAAACTCGTGGAGATCGGGACAGCTAGCTTGGTATTTCTGATACTGCTCTGTGCTGAGGAGTCCGTGGTAGTACGCAGACATCACAGTCGAGAGTCCCATATACTCGTTCACGCCATTCCCCACCACGAACTTCTTCAGGTTAATGTGCTTCGCCTTCTCGGTCGTAGCTGCGTTCCCATGAACAATGGCCAGCGCCGTAGTCGGCACATAAATTCCACCGTAACTCTCCCCCGACACAACAAAGTCGTTCTCTCTTAGCCACGGGAACTTCCCAAAGAACTTTTGCAGGGCGTCGTACAGATCCTGGGCCTGCGAGAGGTCATCGGCTTCGTAGACCCCACTGGAGTTGTAGCTGAATCCGACGCCCACCGGCGACTCGATGCACAGCAGATTGGCGCGTTGGTTCCATGCAAACTTGTTGGCACGGAGCGTTTTGCCATCCTTATTGACCAGCAGCGGCCCGTTCTCCGAGAAGCAGCCGGACAGCGAGCTGGATCCCGGTCCTCCATTGAGCCACAGCAGCACGGGGTCCGTCTGGGGCGTGGAGCTCTGCGACTCGGCCAGGAAGTAGAAGGCGTGGCCCCCGTTATTCAGCGGCAAGTAGCCCGAGAAGAGCCGCGCAGTGTAGTCGCTGGGCTTGCCCGCCAGCGTCAGGATCTCGTCCGAGAAGCCCGCAAAGGACTCGCGGGGCAGGTCGGGCGTCTCCGCGTCGGCCGAGTCCTCCATGACGGTGGGCTCGGGCGTGCGCTCGCCCGTGCGGATGAGGTTCTCGGTCTGCAGCGAGCGCTGGAGCGTGACCATGAGGTCCCCCACGGCCAGGAACAAGAGGCACGCGACGCCGTAGCGGATGAAGCGCCGGCCCGTCGAGGACAGCAGGCGGCGCGAGCGCCCCGCGGCCGGCAGCGTCTGGCGAGAGCGCAGCCCGCGCGTCAGCGGCAGCGTCTCGAAGCGCCCCGCGGCCGGCAGCGTCTGGCGAGAGCGCAGCCCGCGCGTCAGCGGCAGCGTCTCGTTCAGCGGGTCCGAGCGCTGGTACATGGGCGATCGTCAATTCTCCTCCTCCGGTCTGTGGATACAGAAGTGATTCAGAAGTGATGCCCAAGCAGCAACGCTTTTCATGGAAGCTCAGCTGCGATTGGAGGAACTGATTACACTGTACCGTGGTCCACGGTCCGTGGAATGTATGTTTAGGATTCGTGAACAAAATTATTTTTTTTTTACGGATGGGCAGCAAGACCGTGCACTGCATCATGCTGGGACTCGGACAACCGGAGACCGTCGGATCACGACATGCAATTCGGATCACGCCATGCACTTTGGCTCAAAGGTTGGAGCTTGCAGCTTGGAGGCCAACAACACAACGTCGTGTGACTAAGAAACGTGCTGGACTTCGTTTACGTGTACCGTATATTGAGAAGACTTCTGCGTCGAGGCGTTGCTGATCTTTGAGATCTTCCTCGGCGGCTCAAATTCCGCCGCTGCAGGCTTCTCAACGTCTTGCCACGCAGATGCTCAAACACAGAATTGTACCCGTTGTTCTTGTCAAGATTTTCTTGGTAAAGCAGGCTACATGAAGCAACTTTCAAGCAGCAACGCTTTTTCAGGTTTCTGATAATGCTGTCCTGGAAATCAGATCCAGCAAGAGAACTCCTCACACTTCGCTTGCTAGGTTGGCTACAGCAGACACAAGAATTTTTTTATTTTTTTGTGCTACCTGCAACTCACACACGTACTACATTGTTTTAGTGGAGCGTGCATGTCATCTCACTATTTCCTGTGGTTCTGGTAGCAATTTGACTTTATTACGAGTACTCGTTTCAACTCCCCTGAGACGATCAACGTACGATATAGTACGCTCGCTCCCCCGATGGACGACGTACTACGCCGTCGCGCGGTCCCAAATGCAAACTACTGACAAGAAAAAAACGGTCGCGAGACCGCAGACGCTACCAACACCTCCGTGGTCGCTTATCCAGGGGGAAGACGCGAAACGTCAACCTCTACGTCGTCAGCTTCGTCCAGAAGCGTACGGGTAGCGCCCTCAAACGTCGAGAGGTCGCCCAGCTTGTCGGTCACACTGGTGCTGCGTGCCATGGCAATGACACCGCTGCGGTGGATCTCCGTGATGCCCAGCGGCTTCAGCAGGTCCAGGAAGGCCTCAATGCGGCCAGGGGTGCCGGCCAGCTGCACCATGACCTGGTGCGGTCGCACGTCAATCACCTTGGCGTCGAACAAGTTGGCGAGCTCCACCACCTCGGCACGAGATCCAGCCTCTGCACGTAAGACACAACCAACGTTAGGTCCACGAACAAGATTCCGGCGGTACGGCATCAATATAAGGAACGTTGAGCGTACCGGCAGTAGACACCTTGGCCAGCATCAGGTCGCGCTCGACGTAGTTCTTCTCGGCGTTCTTGCCGCTGCTCAAGATGTTGACCACAGCCACGTACACGACATCCTCGAGCTGCTTCTTCATCTGCACCACCACAAAAAGCCGTAATAACGACGGTCAGCCGCTTGCCGCCCCTCTTAGAGCTCAAATATCCATGATCCGTACATTGACAACGCTCTGAGCAGTGCCGTTCACGACCACCGTCATGCGGGAGAGCTCCTCCACCTCCGTGCGACCCACGACGAGACTGTCAATGTTGTATCCTGCATCAAACAAGGCACCAGACACCAAGTTCAGTACCTGCCGCCTTCACGAGGGCGATTGGATCCTAAAGATCCTTGCGAATCTATCCTTACCTCGGGCGGCGAAGAGGTTGGCGATCTCGGCCAGACAGCCAGGCTGGTTGACCACCAGCGCGGCGATCACGTGGCGCTGGCTCTGCTCCGCCACGCTCAGCGCGCGCGAGAAGAACTTGGGGGCGGCGCAGGACGGCGCGACGGCGGCCGCAGAGCGCGGGAAGGCGCGGCGCGCCAACGGGAGCACAGATCTCCGCAGCATCTCGTCGAATGTCGAATGTGGCGTCTGAAGCTCCCAGGTTCTACGTCGGGTTTTGAAAATGTACCATGGCTGCGCAAACGATTGGACAAAGTGGGAGCGGTCACGGTACCCTCGTGGTCCCAGGTTCTACATCGGGTTTTGAAAATGTACCATGGCTGCGCAAACGATTGGACAAAGTGGGAGCGGTCACGGTACCCCCTCCCGGAGGCGGTAAACCGTGGTTTCGGAGTTGCTGGCAGCTTGGCGAGTGGTCCCCGCACTCACCATGATCTCCAAGGTGCTTTTCAGATGCTCGACACCGCCAGAAAGGTAGCAGAACGGCTCGGAGTTTGCGGCGGAAGAGTGTTTCAGTATGAAAGCGACTACGGTACACTTCAAGTTGGCGATGATTGCTCAAACGCCTATTTGATCAGGGAAAATGATCGTGGCGCTGGCCTGGACGCTGCTGGGCTGGGCGTGCAGTGGCGCATCGGAGGCTGTTCTCGCGGCTGCTACGGCTCCTGCTCGCCATGAACTCGTGTACGACCCCGCCACCGCCGTTTTTGCCAACCTCCGGAACCCGGTAGAGCCCTCAAACGACTCCGATGGCGTGGATATCGACGCCCTGGTGGCCAACATGACGATCCGCCAGAAGGCGGCGCAAATGACGCAGATGGACATCTATTCCATGATGGACGGGGACGAGCGAGACCCGAAGAAGGCTCTGAGACGCGAGGTGGTGGCTCGGTATGCCCGCGCGGGCGTGGGCTCCATCCTCAACAGCCCATTCGCAGGGGGTCCCGTCGGCGGACGCACTGGGTGGAGCGCCAGCGAGTGGAGATCGGTGATACAACAGATCCACCAGATCTACAAGGAAGAGGGGGCTGCGGTGCCCATGCTTTACGGGGTAGACACCATCCATGGCGCCACGTACGTACAGGGCGCGACATTGTTCGTCCAGCCCATCAGTGCTGCTGCCTCGTTCAACCCCGAGCTGGTGTACCGCATGGGTGCTGTGGCTGCGAAAGACACGCTGAGTGCAGGCATCCCGTGGATATTCAGCCCTGTTTTGGGCATTGCAGTGCAGCCAAAGTGGTCGCGAGTGTACGAGACGTTTGGGGAAGACCCACTGGTGTCATCCGTCATGGGGGCGGCGCTTATCAAAGGCCTGCAGAGCTCGGGCAAGGTGGCGGCTTGCATGAAGCACTTTATTGGATACTCAAACGTCCGCGAGGGATTGGATCGCGCGGACAACGTCATTAGTGACTGGGAGCTTGTCAATTACTACGCTCCGTCGTTCCTTGCTGCCGTCCAAGCGGGTGTACGCACCGCTATGGAGAGCTACGTGTCGGTGAACGGGGTCCCTGTGATTGCCAGCAAAAAGCTGCTGGTTGACTTGCTGCGACACGATATGAATTTTACAGGTCTGTTGGTGTCGGACTACAGCGAGGTTGACCGCATGTACTCGGAGCACCATTTAGTGCCGAGTGTGGCGGACGCCGTTCGTGTCACTTTGCAAGAGACGTCTCTCGACATGAACATGTCACCGGACTTGCAGGCTTTCGGAGATACGATCGAGTCACTGGTTGCGCAGGGGCTAATTACTGAGAGCCGCCTCGATGACTCTGTCCGACGCATTCTGGAAACCAAGCGAGACCTCGGGCTGCTTGACTCGAACTACTATGAAGACTTCAGCCAGGACGATACGGATGCTGACGAAGACGTCGGGAGCTCAGTCGACCAGCAGGACGCTCTGAAGCTGGCACAGGAGTCCGTTATCTTGCTTGAGAATCGCAACGGTGCACTACCTATTGATCTGGACAAGACCACCAGCGTGTTTGTCACCGGCCCGGCGTCCGACAACAAAGGCTTTCAATGCGGTGGGTGGTCCGTCTTCTGGCAAGGATCTGAAGACTCGACTCTTTTCCCGAACGGTGCCACTTTCAAGGAAGCCGTCCAGGCGAAGGCGTCCGGGCATGCGCAGGTTGAGCACCTTGAGGTGGTGGACATAGATGGCAATGCGAACCCCCAAGACTTCCAGCGCGGGATGCAGCTTGCTGCCAAGAGCGACTACACTCTGGTCGTATTGGGCGAGCGCAACTACGCCGAGAAAACTGGCGACTTGCTCGGCAGTATGGCGCTACCCGCTGGGCAGTTGTGGTATCTCGAAGAGCTCACAAGGCTCAACTCGACGAAGGTGATTGTCGTGCTGATCTCAGGTCGTCCTCGTTTGCTGGAGGGGGCCCACGACCACGCCGACGCTGTCATCCTGAGCATGTTGCCATGCGAGCAAGGCGGCCAAGCCCTCGCCGACGTGATTTTCGGCGACGTGAACCCGTCCGCGCGGTTGCCCATTACCTATCCAGCTCGTGGGACGCAGCTACTGCCGTACTTCCACCGGGTGAACACGCGATGCCAGCCGTACGACGAGTGTCCGGTGCAGTGGGAGTTCGGCCACGGTCTCAGCTACAACAAGTTTGAGTATTCGGCGCTTCGGCTCAACGCGACGCAGGTGCACGCCACATCGGGCGCGTTGGAGGTCAGCGTCACGGTGACGAACCGCGGCTCTCGCCCGGGCAAGGAGGTCGTGCTGCTGTTTGTTGCGCAGAAGTTCCGTCGGGCGTCGGTGCCCGAGACGAAGCTGCTCAAGGCGTTCACGAAGCTGGAGACGCTGTCGCCCGGAGCCAGCCAGGACGTCACGTTCGTGCTCACGCCCGAGCACTGGAGCTACTACGAGCCGCACGTCGTGGGAAGCGGCTTCCAGCGGCGGGCCGAGCCCGGTGAGTTCGTCGTCTCGCTGCTGCCCTCGTCGACGGACAGCTCAACGCAGCCGCGGGCGGTACCCTTTCCAGACGCCGCTGAAAGATCCAGCCAGACGAAGACTCGCGGCGCGCCGGGCGGCATAGCCTCGGACTCGGAGGCGCCCGCGGCAACGGCGTCACTAAGCGTTTCGTTCTATGTGGTACCATAGCGAGCGTAGCGCCGAATCGGCGCTGGTGGCTGGTTTCGCATAAGTGGTTTCTGGCGTGGCATTTCAGACGTGGCGGCGCCGGGGCTTCGTGGCCGCTTTGGCTCGAGCACGGACGTGCGCCTCGCCTCAGGACCGCAGCCTGCAGCAGAAGCGCCGCAGCGACGGATGACACTGCTTTTAGAGGCCTGAAGCCCGAGGCTCTCCTCGTCATTTACAATAAGAAGTGCTGCATTTCGGTCCTAAATTTGGCGCTCGATGGCGACAACTTCAACTTGTGTGTGTGCACAGCCCGCGTCTTTGCCGCTCGGGCCCGGTATTCCGCCGCTATAAATGCTGCTGCGCGGCTTGGCCTCGACATGGGCTGGCGGCCGCGATAAGATCGCGCCGTTGGGCCGCTGCGGACACCTTGGCCCGGCTGAGGTGTAGTCCATTATTGCCGCCGCAACGGCCGCTGTGACCCAAAGCCCAGCTCCTCCCACTCTCCCGCTCCGAGCCCATACAACTCATAGAACAATCTGCTTTTAGCCAAGCACCGCGCACTCACTCTCAGTAACAGACCCGCCCTCGCCTCTGAGCGCGGGCAGAGATCTCAACGCCTTGACAACGCCGAGCTGGCCAGTGACCTCCTCCGTCCAGCAGCCCCGCCCGCACACACGCGCGCTCTCTTTAAGTCGGCTCCGTCGCCAAACGACAGCGCGGGCAGGCAGAAAACAGAAAGAAACGAACCTGCGAGGAAAGGCGCGGCAAGCCCGCTGGAATCGCGGCGGAAGGCACGGCATTAAGCGATCTCCGTGGCGCCAGGAACTAACGACCCGCGAGGAATCGCGGCGGAAGGCACGGCATTAAGCGATCTCCGTGGCGCCAGGAACTAACGACCCGCGGCGAATAAGACAACCGCAGGCCGTGCGCGCAAGGGATCACGCTCACTTGTCAATTGGCCACGAGCGCGCTGTCCGTCGATCACCACCCCGCCGTCTGCTACGTCGCTGCTGGCATGACGCAACGCGAGCTGTCCTCGCTCATGGCGGGCGAGGAATCGCGGCGGAAGGCACGGCATTAAGCGATCTCCGTGGCGCCAGGAACTAACGACCCGCGACGAATAAGACAACCGCAGGCAGGCAGTGCGCAAGGGATCACGCTCACTTGTCAACTGGCCACGAGCGCGCTGTCCGTCGATCACCACTCCGCCGTCTGCTACATCGCTGCTGGCATGACGCAACGCGAGCTGTCCTCGCTCATGGCGGGCGCCGCCGGCTACACGGAAGCGCAGCTGGTGGTGCTCGTGCTGAGCGTCGTGGTGGTGGCCGTGGCGCTGCTGTCCTACTTCGTCGTGGCGCCCGAGTACGAGAAGCACCTCGACAAGCAGTACGCGGCGCTCGTGCACGCCTCCTCGGAGCGGCAGCTGCACAACCAGCAGGCGCACGAGCTGCTGCTCGCACGCATCAAGCTGCGCAAGCACAAGTCGCTCGGCGCCTGGGACATCGAATCCGGCTCCAGCGATGACGACGGACTGGGCCACTGCTCGCTGCAGCGACGCCACTCGCACATGCGTCCACCCCCGGCCAGCATCTCGTCGCCGCGCGACATGATCATCGAGGCGGCGCAGGTCGCGCGTAGGGAGCGCAACGCCCGGCGCCGCAAGAGCGAGAGCGACGCGCTCAAGCAAGCCAACATCCAGCGGGCAGACATGCTGCGTCGCCGAGTCCTGCTGCGGAAGCTAGAGGAGGAGATCGCTGGCACCGTCAAGGCGAACGAAGAGGCTCAAGCCGCCGAGACCAGCAAGAACCCGACCCTGGCGACTGTACGACGACTCTCGAACAACACGCTCGACCTGAGCGACGACCGCCTCAAAATGCTTCAGGAGCACCCAGCTGATTGCGTCGAAGAGCTGAAAGTGCTCGCCCGAGCGCAGTCGCCTGCAGCCTCGTCACCACTGGTCGACAACTCAGCGATGGCCAAGGGCAAGGTCGACAGCCCACCGGACCTCCTCGAAGTAAAGCGTGCCTTGAACGTGCTGCACGACGTGCTGAGCTTCTACCTGTCGGTGGACCACCGCGACATGAACAAGCTCACGGTGTTCTGCAACTCGTTGCTGCAGCATGACGGTCTCAACCGCCTGCGAGCGTTCGAGGCCTCACGCGACCAGGACGTGCGAGCGCTGTCGAACTCCATCATCGAGAAGGCTGTGCCCGCCATTTGGCACTAAGGGCGCTTCCTTTGGTCTATTATCTATGAACCCCCGTTTTCGCCGACGCTGTAGAGCTCAAAGTAGCAGTAAGTAAGTAAGTAAATAGCTCCGTCGGTAAGCTAGCACGCCTAAACATCAATAACTATCTCCCATGTGTCGATGCGGTGTTCACTTCTCATTGTCTTTAGCGTCCGCCGCCTACATACTTCTGCTGGAAGGACGTCGCAATCTCCTGCAGCGATCGCGACAGCACCGTACGAAGCACCATGCGCGAGATGGACCCGCCACAGAGCAGCACTCTGCCGGCGGCGGAAGGCGTGAGCTTGGAGTTCCACAGGATCAGCGTCTTAGGCTGCGCGGGGGCAACCACCGTGCTGTCCGCCACGAACTGCACGAAGCCGACGTGGTCGCTCAGCAGCAGCGGGCCGCTCTTCTTGATGCTATAACGCACGCTTGGGATGCGGTCCGAGCCATCAGGAGGGCCCGCTGACAGAATCTGCTCCTCGACGCCGAGCGAGACGAGACGGCGGTGGCCCACGAGGCCGCGGCCCTCGCTGGGCTTGAGCGTGGAGCCGCGGCCCACCCACTCCATGCGCATCCACGCGTCGTACGCCTCGTCCACCGACGCGTTCACCAGCT
>JAIKVH010000183.1:0-18882 GCA_024679275.1 Phytophthora niederhauseri
CGACGTCTTATCACCGGCATCAGCGCTATAAATGCCAAGCGCAATGATGGCAGACTCGGGCTGAGCTGGATATCCAAGCGTTGCCACTCGAGAAGGATAAGGTTGCCTCCTCTTTATACGACTCAAATCATCAAGCCGACACTTCAAGAGCTTTTTTCCAGTTGAGAGTTGAGATGGAGCGCCACTGCGCGCTCTGGTTTATTCATCCTGTGGGGACGGAATCCGGTCAACCACTGTCGAAGCCGCGGTGCCTTGCTGGGTGAGGTAGCCATTTGGCGAAGCGAGCTCCTGCGTGCTCCCATCTTGACTTGGTAAGGATTCGGGCACCGTCGCGTTAGTTGCTTCGACAGGCATCGTCGAGTCTAAGGACTGCAGTTGCAGCATCACTTCCATCGACAGCGGCTGCTGGACTCGCTCAAAGCGTTCGCTCCGCGTCGAGTTCGCACTTGATCTAGCAGAGCTAAGGCTGCGAGATGCTGGGCTCTTGGCTGATCCACCAAAGTGCTGGAGAGTCGCCATGGCTGCCTGCTTCAGCTTTCGCCCTTCAATATTTAGGTTCATATCGCTCGAGTGCTTAAACTTCGACAGCGCCGAGAGATCATCTCCTGAAAGGCTACAGATAGAGTGAGCGCGCAGTCAATAAAGCGCGTGTCATCCGGACGCAGTAAACCACAAAGGCGTATCATACCTCCAAGAACGACGCAGGATATCCTCAACGAGCACATATCGGTCCATCTTCTTCAGAATCCTCTTGAAACTCTTATTATGCAGCCACACAGCGTAGCACCTCTCACACGAATCAGGTTGACCTGGCCGTTCGCGGTGCACAACCTCGTTCTCGCAGTCATGCGAGTACAGCATCACCCTGGCGCACACAAAGCTCTTAGCATCGGGGAAAGCAACTAAACCGCGAGCACAACGCACTTACTTGTCCGAGCGAAGGTCCCGCACCACGTTCACGCGATACGACCCCACATAGTACTTTGCGAACGCGTGGACCAGCTCCATGTGCTCGCGGTAGAAGGCGTCCGGCACGATGCCTGGGCAGCGCCACCCAGTCGTGGGCAAATGGACCAACAGAGCAACCGAGGCTGGCTCCGTCGGCTCTGGTTCGTCTCTGGTCTCCACAGTCAACTGCTCCTGCTCCCCCTGCTCTTCTTCTTCTTCTGCCTCGTCACTGCTGGCAACTCTGGGTCGCTTTGGGGCGCTGCGTCGAGCCTCCATCTCCATCTCGATGTTGCGTCTGCGCTCCAGTCGTCGCTGCAGCTCCTCGGACGACTCCGCAGCCACCTCCGGGGCGCCTTTGTGGGCCACCACGCGGCTCTTGTGCATCGCCCACGCGGCCTCCTGGAACCTGCCGTTCATCTTGACCTTGAACCCCCTCGGGTCATTGGGCTTGCGGCCTCTGCGCGTCCTGCAGCGCCGAAACCAGTGGAATATTAGCAATTGGGGACACGTTTTGAGGGCGAAATGGCCGCTAACACGCTGCGAACCGCTCGTAATGCTCCGCGCAAGTGCGGCACAGGACCCACTCGCCGTTCTCCTCGTCCAGCTCCTTGATCTCCGGGTCCTGGCGCACGCTCTCGGGCCACTCGCAGCGGCGGCGGCGAGCCTCATAGTGCCCGAGCATGTCAACGAACAGATGGCTACACTCGTCCAAATATGATTTTCAAGTTTCATGATAATATTTTCATTTTCATCGAAAACCAATGGCGACTACTACATGTAGCGGCGACCTGATCCGCTCGTGCTCCGCCGTCTACGAGAGGAACCGCGTGCTGGTTCTGGGCCAATTCATATCGGTGCTCATCGCCTGCACGGGCGTCTTCTCCCAGCTATTGAACAGCTCCTTCCAGGTGCGTATTGGCCGAGATATTCAACGTTTGATACGTTGGCGACGAGTGGACTTTCGACCAAGGGTGGTAAAGTTCACACCGTTTGTATACTACAGATCCAGATCCCGGTGACGCAGAGTGCCGGCAACTACCTGCTGCTATGCGTGTACCTGGTGGACCCCGTGATGCGGTTCCGTCGCCAGCGGGGCTATAAGCTGGAGATCCCGTGGTGGCAGTACCTGCTGCTGGCTTTCGCGGATGTAGAGGGCAACTTCCTGGTGGTCTGCGCGTACAAGTACACGTCGATCTCGAGCGTCATGCTGCTGGACTGCTTCACTATCCCTGTGGTCATGCTGCTGTCGAGCGTGTTCCTGAGGGCCAAGTACACGCGCTCGCACTTTGTGGCGGTGCTGTTTTGCCTCGTTGGGATCAGCGTGCTGGTCATCTCGGACGTGATTCGAGACCAGGAGACCATGCTCAAGGCGTCGTGGGACGTCTCTGCATTGTACGGAGACTTCCTCTGTCTGCTCGGCAGCGCTGTCTACGCCTGCTCGAATGTCGGCCAGGAGTATCTCGTCAAGAAGGAGAACCGTCGGGTACGTCGCTGACTGCCGGCTGGAGCGTCCTGAAGTCGCATCAAGCTGACTGGTTGTGCTGCTGCAGATGGAGTTCCTGGGCCTAGTCGGCCTGTTCGGCTTCCTCATTAGCTCTCTGCAGGCGGCGTACTTCGAAGGAGACGTCGTCCGTGCTGTGGACTGGTGCGGATTGCAGTAGTCGAAGGGCGGGCGATGGGGGTGCTTGACACTCGCTAACGATGTGCTTGATGATCTGCTGCTGATCAGGACGTGGCCCAGCGCATTATGCCTGCTCGGCTACATCATCACGCTGTTTGTTATGTACACTTCGACGTCGGTGCGTCGGTGCATACGCGTCGCATTGCATTGGCTCTCCTCATTCTACCTCCGAGTCTACTGTAGCTAACTCCCGTTGACAACGTGCAGGTCTTCCTCACCACGGGCGACGCCGCCGTCTTCAACTTGTCGCTGCTCACGTCCGACTTCTTCGCCGTCGTTGCGGCCAAGTACCTCTTCAACGAGGAGCTCAGCAGTCTCTACTTCGTGGGCTTCTCGCTCATCATCGTGGGCGTCTCGGTGTACAACCGCTCGGCGCCGCCCACCACCGCCACTAGCTGCTCCGACATCGCTGACGGCTCCATCGACCGACTACTGCCCGCCGAACCATAAAAACTCGCACACAGATAAACTCACCCAGCACCACCGTCAAGGACTAAATATAAAGCTGCAGTAGATAAACAACCAAAGAAGACGAGGTCTATGGTCTGAAAATGTAGTAAATGAAAAAAAAAACTGATTAAGAACCGACCTCAGCAGGCAAGTCGCCCGCCTGCTCGCAGCACAGCACGGCACAGCGCCTCCGCAGCCTCCAGTCGCTCGGAACCCTGTACAAGTCCGTCCGCCCTGTTTGTCCTGCTGAATATCGCGCCTGTTCCCTGCTGCTGCTGCTTAACAGTCCGCCGCCTTCCTATCACTCTGTTGCGGCGTTCACTCGTCCCCCTGGCCTCGTGTCTATTCCTCCTTCTTGACGTCGAGCGACTCGAGCGCCTTGGCGGCGTCGTCGCCCGCCGAGGTGTCGGCGGCGTCGGCGCCCTCCTCGAGCTTCTTGTTGTTGGCCTTGGCGGCGTCGTGCGCCTCCTTAAACTTCTGCGCGTTCTCGGCGTTGCCGAAGCGCAGCGCGAAGACCTGCGTCTCCACGACGCCCTCGGCGAAGTCGTAGCAGCTGAAGACCCAGGCGCGGTCGCTGCCCATGTTGGGCGTGAGCTCCGTGCGGGACTCGACCAGGTGGTTGATCAGGATCTTGTGCGTCTTCTCCTGGCGCATGAGCATGCGCACCTTCTGGTGCTCCTTGTGCTTGAGGAAGCGCACGTCGCCCACGCCGCGCTCGCACCACGACTTCTTGCCCGTGCCCTTGTCCAGCAGCGACTCGCGGTAGCAGAAGGCCTTGGCGCGCTGCTTGAAGACGACCTCCTCCTCCTCCTCGCCGGTGGTCACCTCCACCTCGTCGAGCTTCACCACGGGCTCGAAGTAGGCCTGCGGCTCCTCGGACTCCGGGTCCTTGGCGGCGTCGGCCTCCTCGGCCTCCACCTTGGGCGTCGTCTCCTCGGGCTTCTTCTCGACCTCCGACATGCTGGTACTTGGTGCTTCGACTAGCGTAGGATTCCTCTTCCTGACTGAGGGGGCCGAAAAGATAGAGGGCCGGAGGTGCTTCGACTAGCGTAGGATTCCTCTTCCTGACTGAGGGGGCCGAAAAGATAGAGGGCCGGCAGCGACAGCCACTCAATTCGGGACTGCCTACTTGACTACCGCAGTCTGTTTGACAATGTATAATCGTAGACTGTCAAATAACGTATTCGGTAACGCTAGACGCCTAACGCTACATTATCTATTCTGACAATGTATTAGAGTCGGAAAGACAATGTCTAATTTAGACATTGTCTTTCCGACTGACAGTCTATTCGGCAGTTCTGGTGTGTGCGACACCAGGTTACGGCGAACCCACTTATCATTACGCCCAGATTCGTTCATCTCGGCAGGCACGTACTTGCTCTTCGACATCATCTTCTGCGCACAAAACCTCTTTTCAGTCAGTATTTTGTCAGTGGTGGGCGTCAATGATGCTTCACTACACACAGCGCCTTGTTGCTTTGAAGACAATCGCAGGCTACTATGTTGAGTTCTACTTCATCAACTAGCAAGTTCATTCAGCCGCAGGGATTCGTTACCACAACCGTCTTTTCCCTAGATTTTGGGCGTCGTCTGAAATGACCACATGCAAGGCGCATATCTTCTTCTCCAACTTCAGCAACATGTCAACGTCCGTGATGCCCACGGAAAATGTTCCCGACTCCGATTCGCGTCACCCTACGGCATCTCGACAGCTGCCTGTAAGGCCGGAGATGCCATCGGCTCCTTCGGGTTTTCCTGCTGGGTTTCGAACCAGAGTTTCGGCTACTCGGGCACATTCGCCGCCATTGCGCTCGTCTCGATCCCTCTCATTTGGTTCTGTATGTTCGCAACTAAACACATGAGTTGTTGAAGGAGGTTGTGTAGGCCGAACGCAGCAACATCCATTCTATTTTCTTTTTCTTTTGCAAGTTTTTTTTTACGATTGCAACTACACACTTGGACAGCGCTCGTTGAAAGCGAGTTTGTCAGGAATGAAATCTTCTGTCGTCGCGCGTGATAAACTTGGATCGAGATAGCCACACATGAGGCGTTGTGGCCAGATTGACTAAGTAAGTTGATGACGCGCGTGCGAACCAGATCTCCGTCATTCCCGGCGATGCCGAAGTATACGTTGTGGTAAAATTTGGTTACTAGTAGGTTCTCTCATCATCGACTCACTGAGCACTCTTTTACGTTACAATCGCGTTGAAATTGGTGTTTCATTGGAGGGATCGCTGTGGGATATACGCACGTTCGAGACAATACGCCATGCCCTTGCTTCCGATCCAACATTTACGTGTCGTGAATTTACGCTGCAACACTGTCGCTTTCAATGACAGCTACGCAGTACAATTGTTATAAGGCTGGGAATTATCTGTCTTGACATAATACATAGTCTACGTCAGGGTTATACATCGTATGAGGAAATGACCACCACAGGTAGTTTAGCCTCCTTCGAGCGTTATTTAGACAACGTAGGCGCCATTCCTATTTTTGTTATCATTGTCTTGTTTATTGTGTGCATGGGCTCTTAGAAAGCATTCTGTGAGCTCGTAAGAGTTCTTTGACAGCCGCATCCGCCCTTCAACTTTGAAAATGGGCATTTCTGGAAACCTAAAAACGGGTTTTCGTCCTTTTCTACACAAAATACCCCATTTCCCGACTTTGCCGACCCAGCAGAGATGGATCCATTTTGCGCGACGGTGGTTGGCTGAAAATGCGCCGCCAATAGATCGGTGTAAATTGCTACTAGCAATAGGCAACCGCCTCTGGCTGATGGACGCGGCCAAGAAGCGCAAGGCCGCGGCCGGCGCCGTGCTGCGCAAGAAGCCGGCAATAGGCAACCGCCGCTGGCTGATGGACGCGGCCAAGAAGCGCAAGGCCGCGGCCGGCGCCGTGCTGCGCAAGAAGCCGCGCCGCGACAAGAGCGAGTTCGTGAGCGTGGAGGTGGGCATGCGCGAGTTCAAGAAGCGGCAGGCCGCGACCGACGGTGCAGCAGCAGTCGCAGGGCCCGCGCAGGTGGAGGACATCACGCAGGAGGTCAAGCGCACGAAGGCCAGAGCCAAAGCCAAGACGGCGACTGCAGCACCAGCAACCAAGAAGGCGCCAGCTGCAAAGAAGGCGACGCCCGTCAAGAAGGCGGCGACTGCAGCGACTGCGACTCCGAAGAAGGCGACGACTGCAGCGAAGAAGTCGACGCCAGTCAAGAAGGCGGTGGCCGCGACCGACGGTGCCGGTGCAGCAGCAGAGCCCGCGCAGGTGGAGGACATCACGCAGGAGGTCAAGCGCACGAGGACCAGAGCCAAAGCCAAGACCGCGACTGCAGCACCAGCAACCAAGAAGGCGCCAGCTGCAAAGAAGCCGACGCCCGTCAAGAAGGCGGCGGCGACTGCGACTCCGAAGAAGGCGACGACTGCAGCGAAGAAGTCGACGCCAGTCAAGAAGGCGGCGACGGTGGAGAAAAAGGCAACGCCAGTGAGGAGGACCACTCGTGCCGCGTCCAAGATGACCCTGGCGGAGGTGAAGCTGCAGCTGGAGCGTGAGCAGAAGGAGCGGGTGGAGTCACGCATCCAGTCGCTGCATCGAGAGCCAAAGCCCACTGCTACTGCTGTTGCGGCGGTGGAGGCTCCTGTCGCCGCAGTTTCTGCGCCTGTGGCTGCTGCTTCTCCCGCCCCTCATCCTGTGCCTGCTGCTGTTGCTGCGATTGCTCCCCATACGATTGTCGCCCCCGCTCATACGCTGGTTGCTGGTGGTGGGCTAGACCAGTCGAGGATCGAGCCTTCAGTGGTGGTAGGCCCTGTGGTGCCACCAAATGCATTGTCAACTACCCAAATCCCAGTGAGTGCAGCTCCTGTCCCGGCCACTGCCGACCCACCATGCAGTCCAGCGCACAACGAGTTCATTGCGGACGACATGGAAGAGGATCTCCTGTTTGCAATGGCGCTAGAAGAAGTGGAGCAGAAGTTGGCGACTCCTCAGAAGCCACTTTTTATTGAGGCTGTGCAAGCCCCTGCGGAGCAGAACACCGTGTGTGTGCAGATGCCCGCTGCTTGTGTGGTCACTGAGACCCCAATTGCCTCTCCAGCCCCAACAAAGTCACCACCGCCACCTGTAGAGCCGCGTATGCCACCGCAGGTTCCTATTGCTACTCAAGCGCAGCAACCCGCATCACCAGTGGAGGTGGCTAAACAAGCAGCAGCAGCTCCAGCAGTAGTGATGGCACCTGAAGTTTTGGAGGAGATGGAACGGCTGAGACGAGAAAATGAACTTCTCAGGCGGTCCAACGAACTCCTTCAGGCTGCTGCCACTACACCGACTCATAAAGAGATTCCCGTTGATACACGGCAAAATAGTTTGCACGAGCAGTCCAGTTCTCCTGGAGTCAAAACGGATCCTCCAGCGACTTTAAGGAAGACGACACCGGAGGTCTCAACGCCTGCTCCTGCTGCACGATACCTGGACTTGGGGAGGAGTGATAGCGATCAGGATATGAAGCAAACAGCGCCTTCCTTAGAGAATGACCAGTCTCAGGGGCACAGCCGGGATAAGTCGTCACCTGCGAGCGTTGGTACACATTCGAAACAACGAGACGAAGCGTCTGCGCGTCGCACTGAAGAGGTTGGAGACAGTCACAAGCTCGAGGACGAAAATGATATCGTCATGGAACAACCAGAGCTGCCACCTGCGGACTCGTCGCACCAGCAGGCGTCAATGGCGGGAGGCGAAGTAGTCGAAGCTGGGCCTCCTACTCAGCTTACTCTTGGTCGCGAAGATAGTCAGAGTCCAAGCCACGCAACACAATCAACAGCAGCAGATTCCGAGGTAGATCATGTGCACGAACCTGCATCTCCGGTGGAAGAGCAAGGGAGTGCACAGGAAAACACGGACGAGCATGCTGCAGCTGCCCTGGCCGGAAGCAGTGATGGTGACGTATCAGATGTGGATATGTCTGAAGCTGACGAGGACGAAGAGGATGACGAGGGTGTCACGGAAGAGGATGGCCCTGCTCAGAGAACGTCGACCATTGACAGCGGTAATTATCATGAGTACAAGGCGCGCGATGTGGACGATTTTGACGCCGCAGAAGATGAATCTGGCGAAGGTGTTCCTGATAGCAGCGCGGCATTGTCGGAAGCTGGAGTTGACCCGGCACAGACGACAGCGATCCCTATTGACGCCGAAAAGTCAGACGATATTACTGGTGAGGTATTTGAGCGGACTACTGCTCCCAGCAACACAGAGGAGGACGAGGACGATGAAGATGAAGTCGTGGTCGTGAATCGTGTGAAGCGGCGGGAGGTTATTGCTTCATCGTCGTCAGAGTTGGAATCCGAGTCGGAAAGTGAAGAAGAGGAAGCAAGTGATTCGGATGAAGTACCGAGCGGCAATGTATTGGAAGCCGCTCTTAAAGCTGCTGGGGGCGATTCAAACCGGAAACCCCAGAAGAAAGGATCATCGGCATCGGCTAGCCCAGCTAAAAGCGGTGATGCCAGTGGTAGTCGCCCCAAACCAAATCCTGCGGCGACTTCGATGACGTCACCTTCATTGCCGGCGAAAGCGACAACCAAGAAACGAAAGAACCCGTCGTCGTTGACTGCAGCTAGAAAAGCGCCCAGTGTCAAGAGCTCCTTGCTCTGGCCGGCTCTGGACGATTTTTACGATTTTTTGTTGGACCTATCACCAACAAATGTCCGTGCGTCTGAGCAGAAGAGGATACACCTGCAGCAATACGCTGGAGGGAAGCTTCCTGCTCAGCATTCGTCCATCGACGATTACTGCGGTGTTCAGCTTGACGCTATCATGGAGGAGCTGGTGGCATCAGTGAGCAACACCACGGACAGAAGAGGGGGTGGAGGTTCCGGCCCAACACGGCATTTGTCGCTCTCTTCAGTGTCTCCGTGCGGCTCTCAAGGACCGTCGGCATCTTCGATGGGTCTGAGCTTTGGTGCTATCTTCTCCGAAAGTGGTTTTACTGGAAGCACGTCCAGCAGCAACGATTATATTCTCACGTTTGACGCATCTGCGCTCGGCAAGAAGAGCTCGTCGGACTTTATGAGTGGAGATCTGGTTATGATGCGCTCGCCTCGCTGGAAGAACTACGAGATGTGCGTTTTTGGCGTGGTCTTGTGTGACTCCGTTGTAGCAGTAGGTGGGAAGAGCAGCACTGGAGGGAAGGGTGGATCGGGGGACAGTGACCAGATCTGCGTGCTAATTCGTGCTCAGAAGCGAGACCGCGATAACGCAGTCGAGAACTTCAGTGTGTTGACGGAGCTGTGTCTCTCCAACCAGCGATCGCCAAACTGGCGCTGGGCGCTACAGCAAGTGCACAACACAACCACAAGTGCACGCGAATTCCAGGCCGTCAAGGCGATATCGTTCCTCCCCAACGATCTCAAGCAGGTGTTACTTCGCGGTCAGTTGGTGTCTTCTGGTAAATCGGAGCAGGCATCCATGAAATCTGCGGCCTCGTCCTCGATACTATCTCCGCGCTTGCTGAAGTACCTGCAAAAGCACTACAATGATTCGCAGATGCAGGCAATTCTTGGGTGTCTTGGCGAGGACAGCAGAGCCATTATCCAGGGACCGGTACGCTCCACTCAGTCTTGTTTATCTTTTGAGTACGTTGCACGTGATCTAACCTATCATTTGGGTCTTGTACGTACAGCCAGGAACAGGCAAAACCAAGACAATTTTGGGGCTTCTTTCTGCTTTACTGGATGGTGCTGGGATCTCCACGCTCCAGAAAGCAAAGGGCACAGCCCGAATTCGTGTGGGTGCATCACTCCAAAGTGCACGAACCTCGGCCGTGTCGAAAACTGTGGCGGAAACCTCGATTCGCGTCCTCGTTTGCGCACCGAGTAACGCCGCCGTGGATGAGCTCGTCGTTCGAGTCCTGAGCGAAGGACTTTACAACGGAGAGAAAGGGGAGTCCTACCGCCCGCGTATTGTACGTGTGGGTCGTCCGGAGAGCAGCCAGCAGTTATCGAGCCTGGCTGCAGCGCGAGAAGCTAGTGAGAGCAAGAAGAACCGCAAGAAGATGCGCAAGTACGCGCGCGAGGTGGAGGAAGTGCTCCTCGAGAGTTTGGTCACGAAGCACCGCAGTACGTTCCAGACAGTGAAGCAGGCGCGCCAAGCGATCATCAAGAACGCGCAGATCGTGTTCTGCACGCTGAGTGGAGCGGGCTCCGTGGCGATGTGCGAGTTCGCGCAAGACTTCGATGCTCTGATCATTGACGAAGCTGCTCAAGCTGTGGAGGCGAGCACCCTCATCCCGTTCAAGTTCCGGCCGCATCGAGTTGTTCTAGTGGGTGACCACCGCCAGCTACCGGCCACTGTCATCTCCAAGAAGCTGGTGTCGATGGGATACGACCGGAGCCTGCAGCAGCGGCTAGTGGAGAATAAATCACCGGTGTTGCTGCTGACGCAGCAATATCGTATGCACCCGGAGATCGCCGAGTTCCCGTCTACTCACTTCTACGGCGGACGGCTGGTGCAGGACGACAACATGCGCGACTGGACTGCGCAGGACTACCACCGCGACCGCGCGTTCAAGCCGCTGCTGTTCCTGGACGTGCAGGGAGCGCAGAGTCAAGTGAGCGGGTCCACGTCGCTCCGCAACATGAGCGAGGTCGAGACGGTGGTGCAGCTGCTACGGCGTTTGCTCAAGAAGTTCCCGCACGTCGAGTGGAAGAAGCGCATCGGCGTCATCGCGCCGTACAAGCAGCAGATCTTCGAGGTGCGAGGCGCGATCGGGAAGCTCGAGTCCGAGTGCGATCAGCGCCTCGGCATCGAAGTGAACACCGTGGACGGCTTCCAGGGCCGCGAGAAGGAGATCATCATCTACTCGTGCGTCCGCACCAGCCACGGAGGTCGCAGGAAGAAGAAGAGGAGGAGCCACGGCAACGACGGGGAGGAGGAGGACGTGCTCGACGCCTTCTGGGCCGACGAGCGCCGCATGAACGTCGCCATCACCCGCGCCAAGAGCAGCCTCTGGATCGTGGGCAACTCCAACCTGCTCAAGCAGAGTCGAGCGTGGCGCGCGCTCATCCAGCACACGAAGGACCACAACCGGTACATCGCCGACAGCGCCGCGCTCTTCGCCGCCAGCTCCTCGACTCGGAAGACGAGTAAAGCGCAAGCAAGCAACTAAGTAACTACCTAGCCGGCTATTGACACCAAATATCATAGAGACCAACTGATCAACTTCAACAGAAAAAACTTCAACCTGGTCCTCCAATCAGACCCGCCCCCTCGCACCACACCCGGCAAAGCAAGCAAGCAACTAAGTAACTAGCTAGCCGGCTATTGACACCAAATATCATAGAGACCAAACCATCAACTTCAACAGAAAAAACTTCAACCTGGTCCTCCAATCAGACCCGCCCCCTCGCACCACACCACTCTCACATAAACATTTAAAATTTCAGCGAATCAAAAGCCTTAAAACAATTCCAATAACTTCCCGCCAACCGCTAGGTCACTTTCCCGCCGGTACTCCTTGCCAGGATGGTGGACGCCGAGGCGCAGACCGAGCCGCCCCGCCCGGTGCGTCCGCTCTAGCTATCTACTACCTGCTGCCCCCTACTTAACCTTCTCCTCTTGCCCCCCCCTCTTCTACGCGCAGGCGGCGGTGGTGGGCGTGGAGCAGGACGCGCTCTACGGCGTGCGCGTGCGCAAGAGCTTCGGCGCGCGCGCCTTCTGGGGCTCCGTGGTGGGCTGCTACTGGGTCTCGGGCGGGCTCTTCTACAAGGTGAGCTTCGACGACGGCGACGTGGACATCTTCTCGGCCGACGAGGTGCTGCGCGACGCGCAGGAGGCCAAGAAGCACGCCAAGGAGAACCCGCAGACGGCCGGCAATGACAGTAGCGACGCGCTGGACGCGTACCTGACGGCCATGAGGCACCACTGCCTCAAGCGCAAGCGCAACGACGCCGTGGACTGCTCCGTGCCCAACGTGCGCCGCGTGCAGCTCTGGGGCCAGCGGCTCTACGCGTCCATCTACACGAACGACAGGAACGAGACGTTCATCAAGGAGCTGCTCAAGGCCGAGGACGGCGGCATCGGAGAGATGGAGGCCACGGGCCAGGTGCAGGTCGGAGACATGATCCTGGCCGTCAACCAGACGCGCGCGCTCGGCCTGCCCAGCAGGGAGCTGGCCGAGCTCATCAAGAAGCCCAAGAGACCCGTCACGCTCACGTTCTACCGGCCGCAGCACCCATCTGAGCAGCAGACACAGGGCGGACAGTCCACGCCAGCAGCAGTGCAGCCTCCTGCGCCGGTTCCAGCGCCTGTGATGCCGCCGTCGTTCGTTGTCCAGCCGCCCGTGTTCAGACACCCGGCTTCAGCTCCACCTCCACAGCCTCAGTGGATCCCGCCGCAGCGCGGAGCTATCTCAGAGAAGGAGGCACTTCGGCAAAGTCTGCTCCAGAGGGTTGCGAGGCAAGGTGGCTACGTCCCTGGAATGACAACGGGTGTGATGGCGGTGCCAAACCACGGCGTACCAGTCCCGGCGGGATACACGGCCCACCCTCAGCAGTACGTCCAGAGAATCGTTGACGCTGCCGCTATGAGAGTATCGGCGGGCTTCGTGGTTCCTCCACAGCAACAAGCAAGACCGATGGTCGTGGCCCCGCCGCAAACGTCGGCGCCTGCGTCTCGAGTTGACTACTACACCGGACGCAATCAGAGACAACGCACCACGGGCCCCACCCTCTACCAGCAAGTGCAGCAGATGCAGGCTCAGCGTACTGCTACAGCTGGATCTAACAGGGCCTTAAGTGAACACACGCAGCCTCGTGCAGCAAATGCAAAAACCAGTGCAGTGCAAGCCGAACCGGAGCGGAGGACAGGGCCGTCCGAGCCTACGAGAAATCAGCTGAATGTGTCAACCAGTTCGCGACAATCTCCCAACGACGAGTCTGCTAAGGAACGGAGCTCAGCCGAACGCGTACCGACGTCAGCACCAAGTACTCCAGCTGCTCCTGCTGCCAGCACTGGTCCAAGCACGATTACTCATCGTGATGTCGAGGCAATTGCGGCGCTAGCTGAGAAAGATCCCAACGCTGCTCGACGCGTGTGGAATGGCGCATCCTCGTCGTTCCTGTCACCGAGCGACACACCCGTCACCAAGAGCCCAGCACCTCCTACAACTCAGTCAACGTCGTTCCTGACGCCGGGTGGTGGTGGTTCATCGTTCCTGTCGCCAAGTGACACAGCTGCAAGCAAGGACCCTCCGACGACGTCATTCTTGACCCCAAGCTCAGCATCAGCAGACAAGAGTCCGACAACCGTCGAGCGTGCCGCGGAGACCGCGTCCCTCTCCATGTCGTTCCTGTCGCCGACGGATTTCAACGTGGAGGAGACCAGCATGCCGACGCGTCGGGACCTCGCAGCGCCGTCCTCTGGGCAGATCAATTCGAATGTTAGTCTCGTGACGGTAAAGGTTTCGCGTCGCCGGTTGTACCTCACTCTAGGTGTGCAGGGCACCCTCATCGCCGTCACGTCCTTCGTGCCAGACGAGCACGGCCAGCCTGGCGAGGTTGAGTTGAGCGGCAAGGTCCTCCCTGGCGACGTCTTAGTGCGAGTCAACGCCACGTACATCAGGTCGGGGATGACGCCCAGCCACGTGGCGGATATTGTGAACTCTGCGCCTCGGCCCATGACGCTGTGGTTCGAGCGCGCATCGTGGGACGTTCTAGACGGCAAGGCGTAGCACCAGCAGCAGTGAATAATGTCGAGAGACTGGTATTTTAGAGTTCGGTAGGTGGCGTGGCGAGTGACGATAACAAGCGTATACCTATAAAGCGCAACCCGTTGCCCTTTTCAATTAGCTTTTTTACTCCTACAACTTCGTGCGCTTCGTCTTGCTGGGTTGTGGTATGCATCCTGTCATTTAGCGCTGACCAACGTCCAAGTCCAGCTGCAGACTATCGCGTGAACTTTCGTACTCAGAAGACGTTGTCGTACTTCTCCATGGCGCCAGACACGGCGTCCACGACTCGGACCTCGTTCATGACGTACACGGAGCGGAACGCGCCCGACTCGTCGAAGCGCTGGATCGTGCGCAGACGCCGCGAGCTGTCGATGCCTGTGATCGTCTCCACCATCAGCGGGCGGCCTGCAGCAGTCAGCAACAACAACAATAAAGATGCCTGTGATCGTCTCCACCATCAGCGGGCGGCCTGCAGCAGTCAGCAACAACAACAATAATAACAGAGTGAGCAAACCCAGCATCCTTACCAGCCAGACAAAGCATTCACTCCATGCCCGTACCTGAGCGCTTGGAGGTGGCCGTGACGATGATGAACCAGACAAAGCATTCACTCCATGCCCGTACCTGAGCGCTTGGAGGTGGCCGTGACGATGATGACATTGGTGCCGAGCTCCTGCATGGTGATGTCGGACCCGCGCAGCGTCGGGTCGTCCGTCTCGATCTTGAGGATGCCGTCGGATACGGGCTTGATCCACATGTGCTGCATGGAGGTGAGGCCGCTCATGGTGGTCCGGGACTGGCGCTGGCTCCACACGCCCTCGTCGTCGCGGAAGACCAGGTCGTTCGAGCACACCTGGCTGCCCTCGTCCTGCTCCGGGATGGTCGTGAGCTCTCCGTTCCAGCGGCCCTCCATGCTGGGCAGCACGTGGTAGCTGCAGCCGTTGACGCGCACCGAGAGCTGGTTGAAGAAGGCGCGGCCGGCGCCCACCTTCTTCTGCGCGAAGTGCGGCGGCAGGCTGCCGTTGAGCGAGCGCGAGATGATGCTCTTCTCCATGCCGAGGCGGTGCACGGTGCCGTCCGCGCCCGCGGCCCAGATGTTGTCCTCCTTGAGCATCTGCAGGTTCGAGTCCTCGTGCTTCCTGCGCGTCTTGATGCTCTCGGCCAGCAGCTTGTAGTTGAGCGGGTGGAAGGGCTGGTGGGCCGCCTCGATGTGCACCAGCACGTCTCCGCCCGTGATGCCCAGCTGCGCCAGCGTCTTCTCGTCGGGCAGCTCCTTGCCCTTGTGCAGCAGCAGGATGAAGTTGTTGGGTGCGTCCGCGTGTGAGCCGCTCTCCTGGTACGCGGCCTTGACGCCCGCCACGCTCTCGGACGGAGACGTCTCGAGCGAGAAGGCGCTCGTCTCGCTCTTGATCGTGATCTTGATCTTCTCTGCGCCGGCGCCGGCAGAGGAGGAGGAGGAGGACGCAGCAGCAGCAGCGAGAAGGCGCTCGTCTCGCTCTTGATCGTGATCTTGATCTTCTCTGCGCCGGCGCCGGCGGAGGAGGAGGAGGAGGACGCAGCAGCAGCAGCGGGGGAAGCCATGTTGGCAAGCTTACGGTAGCTTCTCGGTCTCTTTTTGGCAAATGTGACGTAAGGCGTGGAGATCTTGCAACTTGAAGAGATAGCTTCTCGGTCTCTTTTTGGCAAATGTGACGTAAGGCGTGGAGATCTTGCAACTTGAAGAGAGCGTTCGAGAAAAATCGAGATGGAAGTTGACAAATTTCGGGAACCGGTGCATAGATATGCAGTCGTGGTGTTGAAGTGAAGGTTTACAATCCGCGGGTCCTCCAGCTAAACTGCACCACATCTCTTTACAAGGAAGTGCACATGTAGGGCAGTTGGAACCGTCAAGTTTCACAGCCGCAGGCAAGAGCGTATTGTGCAGTCAGAGTACAGTTGGACGACATCGTAGTTACGGAATCGTTATCGAGGTCCCTGATCATCTCGAGACCTTCCTTGCTTTGAAAAAAAGTTAATTAACTGCTGGGTAGAATGACTCGACCCCAGTTTCTTGCCGGTGTCGCTACCATACTGTTAGTTCATAAGGAATTAGGATAAGAGCGGAGGCAGAGTCTTCGCCAACCTATTCCGTGGCCTGTGAAGAATGAACCTGTTGCGGAGTTAAGTGAACTGGTCGTGGTGAACGTCGAGGTGATTGTTGTGTGAGAGTGACGTGGGTCGTTTGTTCCGTGATGGCTGTGTGATTTCCCATTGGGTTGCCCACCACATCCGGCAGATTGAGCGTGACTGACTATCTGCGAGAGGGAGAAAGGTGTAATGAGGAGCTGTGAGCTCAGTTGAGAAATACTGTACACGAGAACCTCGCAGGTGGCTTTTACATCATCAACTTACCTTGGTGGAGAGCTTTCTCTCTGCGCAGACCTGCAAGACGCCCCAGCACTCCGCGTCAGAACCAAACGCAGGTGTTCATTCTGGCTTTGGACGAGCCTTCCTCCTGCACGCTGGCGAGCTACTCATCGACGGCTTGACAATCATGACAACGTCCGCAGAGGTGGAAGTGTACTCATCAGGCCATCCTTCTTCCTGGCATCACAAGAAGCACGGCGTCAATGGGTTTTGCACGAGAATGAAGGACTATTACTGCAACCGAGGTGACTTTCAGTACGCAAAGTGGCTCTACCAGCACTGCAACATCAAGTGCTCCAGCGCAGCAATGAACGGAGCGGCAACAAACGGACATTTTGAAATGGTGAAATGGCTGCACAAAAACTATAGCGGAGGGTGCACTACCGAAGCAATGGATGGGGCCGCGAGCAATGGACATTTATCCGTCGTGAAATGGCTGCACTCACACCGTACCGAAGGCTGCACCACAGCGGCGATGGACGGAGCAGCGAGCAACGGGCACTTGGAGGTCGTGAAATGGCTGCATGGCAACCGCCATGAAGGCTGCACCACAGCGGAGATGGACGACGCTGCGAGCAACAGGTACTTAAAGGTCGTGAAATGGCTGCACCCCAACCGCGGTGAAGGCTGCACCATTGCTGCGATGGACGGCGCAGCAGTTACCGGCCATCTCGATGTTGTCAAATGGCTATTTGAAAACCGCTCCGAGGGTTGTACCGCTACAACACTCACAAAGGCTTTGTCAGAAAATCATCACGAGGTGTTCAAGTTCCTCCACGACAACTACGAAACCATTCGCGCCAGACCCATGAACAAATTTGCAACTCGAGCTGCAGTGGAACAACGGCTGCGTCTAGAGGAAAAACACCGTCTTCAGAGTGAAGAGAAACGGATTCGGGCGAGCCAAGAAGCGAAAATTCGGGATGAAGTGCGAAAACGAATCCGTGCCGAGGAAGAAGCGAAGCTATGGGCCGAAGAAGAAATGCAGGAGCTGCTCAAGGAAGAGGGAAAACTGCGGGCGCAGATTCGAGAGGAAGAAGAGGCGCTTGCTGAAGAGAGGATCCGAGCAGAAATTCGGCACGAAGTCGAGGAGAAAGTGCGTGCTGAGATCCGGGAGATGCTACGTGAAGAGTCAAAGCAAATGTGCCCAATATGCCATGAAACTCCGGAGACGAGGGCGAAGACCATGTGTGGTCACATATTCTGTGAGAAGTGTCTGATGGATTGGCTGCACGAACAATCAACTTGCCCGATGTGCCGGAGCTCGATAGCAGAGTAAGAAAGGGAGTCGCTTAGTGGGAGAATATTTTCTTCATTTACGTAATTGTATAACTTGCTTTCGTGTTGAACACTAAGTACTTCAAAGTATTTTTAATGGTACGGTAGATTTCCAGACGAGTAGCTGCCCTCCTCCCAATCGCGGCTTATAAGTGACGACGTGGATGTTAAGATTTCCAGACGAGTAGCTGCCCTCCTCCCAATCGCGGCTTATAAGTGACGACGTGGATGTTGTAGAGCACAGACTGCGCGGTGGTGTATGCGCCAATACGTTGGCGAATTCTCCCGCCTTCACTCGACTTACAAAGAGTTCGTCCTCGCTTTCGTCCAAAATCTCGACGCTGCCGTCGTCCGACATTGA
Source organism: Phytophthora niederhauseri (assembly GCA_024679275.1). NCBI lineage: Eukaryota > Oomycota > Peronosporomycetes > Peronosporales > Peronosporaceae > Phytophthora > Phytophthora niederhauseri. Next base: position 17,836 of record JAIKVH010000183.1, read on the forward strand.
CAACTGCCCTATGAACGACAAGTTGGACGCGCGGGTGTCGTTATTGGAGCTGATCTGCTCCTGCACCTGGGCCGCGATGTTGCGCACGAACGAGGTCAAGGACCGGTTGCTGCTGGTGTCGTGGGGCGGCGCTCTCGGTGCGTTGTTGGTCGCTAAGTCGGAGATATCCAGCCCACGACCCCCTTCGAAGCGGATCTGGTTGAGGGAGGACAAGTTCATCTTGGACAGACACACGCTGCAGAAGCGCGCGCGCTTGAGATGCGAGCCCGAGGAGTTCCGCGCGAGCACACGCTCTTTAAATCGACACTTCTTGCACACATACTGGTGGCAACTCGCGCATTTCGCGAAGTTTTCGATAACGGAACGTTTGGTATGACAAACGTAGCAGCTTTTCCGTGACGCGGACTCGGCCGGACGGCTGATCGAGATCATGTGCGCCAGCTTCTTCGCGCGCGTACACTCCAGCGCCTTGGTGGCCGCCAGCATCATCTCTGACAGCGCTACAACGGCCAGAAACGACTGCGCGTCGTAGTTCATCTCGCCCTGCATGAAGACACCGACGAGATCGTCCTCGAGCTCTTCGAACACGTAGGAGAGCGACGCGCGCACGCGTTTGTGCTTGGGTCTTTCCGGAAGCTCGGGCAGATCCACCGACTGCATGACGTGGTAGGCCATGCGCTTGCCCGACTTCTGGTGCACCATTCCCATCTTGTCGAAGAAGCACAAGTCTCGACTGCTCCCCACGGGCGGCTTCATGGTCGCCCACTTGAGACCCGTGAACGCGTACGGGTCTACCGGTGAACTGGTCTCCACCGCGAACAACACGGCGCTGTCGACGACTTTGGGGCACTGGATGGCGTTCACGAGGATCATCTCCTCGGTGCTGCCGCAGTAGAGGCCTTCCAGGATGTCGTCGAAGCGGCCTCGGAGCGTGCCGACACACAGCAGCGGCGTCTGTCCGGCCCGCACCAATTGCCGCGCGCGGAACAGGCGAACGCCATGTCGAGCGCGAATGCTCTTCCACCGAGACGTGTCAATGTTGGGGCC
>JAIKVH010000184.1:4410-18515 GCA_024679275.1 Phytophthora niederhauseri
TCCGTCTTGTCTCTTTTCCCCTTTACTCGTCACAGCTTCTTGACGCGCGTGCACTTCACACCCATCCGCTGTTCTCCACGAGAAACTCCAAGTCATTCTACACATTACTTAGCGTAGTCGTAAATTCACATAATACAAAGTGTTCACACACAGAACATCACAGCGACATACACAGGTTCACAGTTGAGGTGCCTCCACTGAGCGTCGGGCTCAGGAGGCTCGTCCCCAGCCTGCATTGCTTGGAACCGTGCTTTCGCTTTAGCGCTCTTGTTGAACTCGTACAGCAAAGCTCCACAACTTAGCTGAGACATGGGAAGCCACTCGGTGTCAGGGTATCCTTTCTACTTGACCAAGTACTCTCGGACTCTCCGTGAGGTCCGGGTCCGCTTAACCCAGCGCACATCCTGGATGGCCTCCACTTCGTACACGTTCTGGGCTTCATCAGGTTCCTCGGCGTCCTCATGCAGCGGAGCCGCGTCCAGATCGTCATCTTCGGCGACTTCTATCTCAGCTGTAGGTCGTTCAGGGAACAGGGCACGCGGCTTGAGTCGACTTATGTGGACCCAGGGATACAGCTTGTACCCAGTCCCCTCAATCTTCAGCTTGCATCAGAAGTCTCCAGGATCCAGAACGGACCGTGTCAGAGGTGAGCGAACTTCTTCGTGAGCCCAGCTTGTCCTTGGCTTCAGCTTGTAAGTCCTTAGCCCAGGTCTGAGCGTACTCATACTGGCGCTGAGTCTTTCGACGCCATTCATACGCAGTCCTCTGATCCAAGCCCGTCGGAGATGGTCCCAGCATGGCCGAAACAGTGCTATGAGGGTCCCAGCCGTGAACCAGGTAAAATGGCGTGTCGAGACGGGTGGCGTCAAAGGACGTGTCCAGAGCCCACATCAACTTCTCCTCCTAGTCGTCCCAGTCGCTCTGATCTGGTTCAGCGACGTACGCTCGGATGGCTTGGACCACTGTTTGCACTGAGCGCTCTTGCAGGCCATTTGCCTGGGGTCTGTACGCCAGAGTTGCACGCTGCCGACTTCCCAGCACCTCGCGGAACCTGGCGAACACCTCTCTCATGAACCGTGGATCGCGGTCATGACGGAGCAGAGAGCTCGCACCAAACCGCTGGATCACACACTCCATGTAGGCTTCAGCGACATCTTGAGCTGTGGTCAGACTCATAGGCTTCACATGATGAAACCTGAGAACGCGCACTGGAACAGAAGTAGGAAGACATTTCCACGGTCGGACTTGGGTAGATGTGTAACGAAACCCATAGAGACCACCTCGAAGGGTTTAGTCGCCAAAATGTTTCCTGGCGATGGCCCAGGGTTGGGCGGAGCTACTTTGGCAGTGACACAATCCACACATTCCTTCACATAGCGCTCCACATCCGCGTACATCCTCGGCCAGTAGTACTCCCTGCGCAGTCGTTCGAAGGTCCTAGTGATACCTTGATGACCACCTTGGAACTCCTCGTGACTGAGCTGAAGCAAGTCATCCCTCAGCGCCGTTGGTACAACTGTAACAGGAGGGCCCGAGCGATGGACCCTCATGAGCAGGACGGCGGTGAAGGACAGCGGCGCGACGGCGACGCACAGCTCGGACGAGAAAATGGCGGCGATCGGCAGCACGGTGGAGGTCCAGTACCCCGTGACGGCGACGGAGGACGCCGTGCGAGTGCCCAAAATGCCGCTGAGTGGCACGACGGGCGGCACGCACGGGCTGAATCCAGCGCCGGCGTCGAGTCGACATTGAACCAAGGCCAGACACTGGCCCGCGAGCAGGCTGGAAAAGGCCGACACTTGAGATTTTGAGGTCTTCGGCGCAAGCGGTCGGAGGACTCGGAAATTGGCGAACTTCGACACAAGTGGTCGGGGCCGTGCTGGAGGGCACGTAGGAGACGGTCGAAGCGTGCAAGAGGCACGTTGTGAACGAAACGTAGCAGGACACGGACGTCCTGCAGGCTACGACTGAGGCGGCGAGCAGTGTGGACGAGCGGGTTGCAGCCGGCGTCAGACGGAGAGCGAGCAGCGGGTGACGAGGCCCATACTGTTCCTCGGACGAGTCGGACGCGGGATCTGTGGACGGTCGGACGTGCAGTTCGTACGAGCAGACGTAGTTGAACGAGAACGAGTACGAGGAGTAGGTACTGGCGGAAGCTAGTATCTATTCGTTGGTAGGAGAGGTTAAGGACCCCTCTTAATAAAATTGGAGCGTACGCGACAACGGAAGTTCCGGCAGGGGGAGATCAGGTTGATCTCTAACGGCCAGTACAGCGTTGCGAAGTAGACGACTCGCGTGCGAACTCGCAGCGTGAGCATACGACCTGCCCAGCGGCATGGGCAAGACACGTGGGCCCGCTTCATGGTGGTCATACAGGGACACAATACGGTCGATTCGAGAAGATTGAGAAGTGACTCGGCCGCGCGGAAGGTAGCCATGACGGCGTTGACCCCTCCCGAGGCCAAGACGGCGAGATCCGGCAAGTCCAGGCGCACACCAACACGCCCGGCCAAGAAGTTATCCATTCCGGACGACGACGAGGATACCGAACCCGGCTTCGATGAGAAGCGCAAGGACGCGGACGACGGTGACGAAGACCCGTCAAGTGACGAACTGAAGGGGGATGAAGTGTCGCGGCCCGCACCCACAACTGAGCAGGAGCCAGTGCCGGCTCAGATCGACGAGGTGGCCGAAGAGGCGGCGACTCAGGCAGCGACTCATAAGTCGGTGAACGAACAAGGCGAGAGCAACAGCGGTGGCGACGCTCCTGCACGGACGATGGAGATAGCGGTGCTCGCTAACGCGCTGCAGCAGCTGACGACGGCGGTAGCAGGGCTACAGGCGCGTGAAGTGGCGCGAAGCAGCGTCGGACACGGGTACGGCGCTGGCGATCGAGCCGGCGAACGACCACGTGAGCAAGAGCGCGAGGAAGTTGACGCGCCTCCGTAGTCTGCTGTAGCTGCGGCGACGGGTGCTTCGCGACGCAGACGATCCCGCGGTGCGCCGACGGGCAGCGCGTCCGCGACGACAGCGGCAAGCGGACGGACGGCGACGGTGGTTCCCGCGGGGAGGACACCAGCAGCATCGACGGGGGCAACCCCGGCGGGCGTACAGCCGATGGCACCCGGGATGGCGGTGATGACAGGTGCGGTCCAGCAGCTCACGACGATGATGGCGCAGATCCAACCAGCGGCAGCGGGCGGAGATGGCCAAGGGCAGCAACGGACGGCGGTGAGTTCACGAGCGCAGCGCACGGGCAGAAGAGTGACGCGTACACCTCCGGACCCGACAGCAGCTCGGACGAGAGCACCGGAAGCAACGGGAGCACCGGCAGCGACGAGAGCGACCCCGATGACGGCAGCGACACCAGCGACGCCGGAACGGACGACGTGGACGGCGCGGGCGACGGGTGCGGCAGCCACGACGAAAGAGTGTAAAGGACTTGGAACTGCCCACGTACACTCCTTCGCCGAAGCTATCGGTTTCCGCGTGGATAGACCGCGTCGGCCTAGCTCTACAGGGCGCCAAGGAGTCAGGACGAGGCACATGGTCGGGCCGAGCTCTATACTACATCCTCGGAAACAAGCTGATGGAAGATGCGGCAAGATGGTGGGTAAACATGAATCGCCGTCTGTCAGAGCGGCAGAGGACGTGGAAGACGTTGAACAAGGCGTTGCTACGCCGGTACGACGAACGAAAGGACAAGTCGGCGGCCGAATGGCGTGTCGGCATGAGGCCAATGATGCCAATGATGCCGGGCAAACATACGCGGACTTCGCGGCGGGACTCCGTGACGTCGTCGGTATCAACAATGTTCGCGAACGAGTCCTGTTGGCGCTGTTTTACCGTTGCGTCGACAAGACGACGAGGAAGTTGGTGAAGCAGTCGCCGCGGCCTAAGACACTCGAGGAGGCAGTGAACAAAGCCACGTAGATCGACGACCCGGTCGATAACGTAGCACACGACATGATGAATATCGGGTTGCCGTGGGCAACGGCACCACCGCCGTACCTGATACCGATGGTGGGGACGAGCGGCCAGACGATTCCGGGCATCGGCGGCATGGGCTTGCCTGCCGAAATGCTGAACAACGCGGCCGCGACAGAAGGCGTGGCGGCGAGGAAGGAGATGGAGCATGTGGCTCTGTTCACCAACCCGCAGGGCGTGTACAGCAAGGCGACGGGCATGTGGGATCCGCCCCCAGGTCATCTCTGGAACGGAAAATTTTGGTACGAACCACGGAAAGCTGAGCGGAAGAGGCCTACGGCAGCTGTGGTGACGAGCAACCGGTCGTCGGGCAAGAAGCAGGCCAAGTTGAAGTCTAAGCGCAAGCCGATGGAGTCCAGCAGCGACGAATCGGACGCTAGGCCACGGAAGAAGAAGTTGAAGGCGGCCGTCAAGCAGGCGGGCAGCGACAAGCGGCGTGTCGAGGCCAGCACGTCGGAGCCGAAGCGTCCGGGCAGCAAGATGAACGGTGAAGGCAAGGTGAGCGGCGCGTGCTTTCACTGTGGTCAGGTTGGCCACTGGGCGATGCAGTGTCCTACCGAGCGAAGTCCTATGCGTGTAATCGCTCGGGTCACTTTGCGCGAACGTGCACGGACCCGGAGGCAAAAGCTCGTAACGACGCGTACATGAAGACGCGTGAACGCAAGGAGCAGTCGATGCCGGCGGAAAACGAGTAGAGGGCGCTATCGAGGGGGAATGGCGTCCGGTACGAGGAGGAAAACCCCAGCCGGTGGGGCTAGCGATGAATAAGGACGGCGGAAAAACGATGAGGCACGTGGCGGCTGCGAGGGTGGCCGACACGGAAGAGAACGAGAACGATGAGATGGGGGTGGTGCGTACCGCCAATGGCGACGAGCACACCTTGATGAGGACGAGACCCGCACCTTTGCGCGTGTCGACGCGTAAGACGGACGGGGCGAGTGGAGATACGGCGACGGCCGTGTCCTGCGAAGACGAGGGCGATGAGAACGGTGAAGACGATGAGAACGATGAGGACGAGGCAAGGGCGGAGCACGTCGGTAACGACAAGTACCCCGAGTCGAAGCGACGAACGACCCCTGTGTGTGCTGACGCGCATGCTTGACGCGTCGGATGGCGGCATGACGGCAGTCGTGCGCATGATGAAGGCGGATGCTGAGGCGACGGACAAGGAACGAGCGGCTCGCTCCGTACCCACGGTAAGACCAGCGATGGCGGGAGCACGATACGTACGGGCCGATCACCAGCCTGCGCGTCGAAACAAAGATGCCGCACAGCGCGATGGCGACGGACGACAAGCTGGAGAAGGCGCAGACCCTCCCCGAGCTGGAGAAGGCGCGACGGGGAGTTCGGAGACGACGGCGAACCCGAGCGGAACGACGGAGATCGGCACCAAGCTGATGGCGGCCGCGTTGACGGTCGAGGCGACAGAGACGACAGCACGCAACACGTCCTCGACGTCGGAGATCATGACGGCGGCCGAGGCGACGGTGACGGACGCGACCTCGACAGCGACGGCGCCGAAGATGACGATGAGCACGATGGCAACCGAGGAGGGTCCCTATGTGGCGACGAAGGCGACGTGCCGATGACGAATGTGGGCGAGTCAAACGGGGTGGAAGAAGACATGCCCCTGAGTGACGGCGGAGGCGGCGACAGAGCCATGGCGGGCAGAGAGAAGTCCCCGGCGACCGCGAGCGCGGCCAAAGCGCGCACAGTGACCAAGACGAAGTCGGCGGTGGCGACGGCGGTGAACGACGCGGACTCCGGCAGGTCCGGGAAGACGACCGCGGATGGGGAGATGATGGCGACGGCGGGCGAGTCCACGATGGCCGTGGAAGGCGTAGTGATGGGCGAGGCAAGTGCCCGAGAGTCGTGACAGCGTGGAGCTGGCGCACCTTGAACGGCGAAGAGCCCGGAAGCGAGCGAAACATGAACGAGTCAAGGTGTGCATGGCTCGGAAGCGTCGTCGCGAACGGGAGGAGGCAGCTGAGGAGCAGGGCGTCAGCGACGAGCAACGGGCTGCGCGACAGCGAGTGGCTGACGAAGCCGTGGACCAGCTACGAGAGCGCAAGCAGCTACGTGAGCAGCGTGCTCGTGTAGGGCGAGGACAACGAGCCGCGTGAGCCCTTGTACAGCACCGTGGTGATGAAAATGCGCAACGTACGGCGCGTGACGAAGTTGTGGAGTATGTACGAGCGGATGACGGCCTTCCAACCGCGACGATGGAGGTGGCGGGAGCAAGACGGCACGTGAAACTCGACAGTGGCGCACGCTACACAGTGGCGGGCGCCGCATGGATGCAGTTCGGCGACCGAGTGGAGCGGGCGGCCCCAGTGCATTACGTCGAGGGCATTGGTGGTTTCCTGTTAGACGTAGTAGGCGTTTGATTTTCAACATGCGCAGTGTGTTCGGCGAAGTGAGTCGTGTTGAAGCATGTATAGTGTCAGGTTGCACTGACGAACTCCTACTCGGCGTTGACTTCATGCGCGGGCACGGAGCCATGGTGGACTTTGATCGCAATGAGATTCGCTACACTACTGCTGGGCGAGCGGTGGTCATTCCGTTTCGCACGCACTATAGCGGAAATGGAGCGCGTGTGGCAGCAGTGCGGATGGTTCGACGAGCGGAGCTCGATGGCAGTACCGTGCCACCGGTCGAAGTGTCAGTGGCGGCTGACGACGTCGAAGTAGCCACCTTCTTACCCACTAAGTGCACGGGTGCGGTCATGCTGGCGGCTACCGTCACGAAGGTGAAAAACGGCACGGCGCTGGTGCCAGCGGTGAACACGAAGGACGGGCAAGTGCGACTGCCGGCGAGCAGGGGCTCGAGCAATGGATTCCCCTCGATAAGGACGTCGAGCTGTTGCGAATGAGTGGCGCGCTGCGCCGTGACAAGATCAATGAATGGTTAGACGGACTCGGTGGTGGCGAGAAACCACTCGAGGGCGAGGACCAGGTGAATGTAGGCGTCGAGGACGACGAGAGTCGGCGGATGATCGTGCAGTTGCTGAGAGTGTACCGACAGCTGACGGCGGATAAGAGCGATTGCCCACCCGCCGCGGTATTGAGCACCGAGCACCACATCGACACGGGCGATGCGGCGCCCATCATGCTGAAGCGTAGGCGGCAGGCTCAGTCCGAGGACGAGGTGATTGAGACGAACGTGCGCAAGATGTTGGCGGCTGGCGTGATTGAAGAGGGTGACGGCGCCTGGGGATTTCCAGTCGTGCTGGTGCGGAAAAAAGATGGCGAAGTACGTTTTTGTGTGGATTATCGGGCTCTAAATAAAGTCACACGAAAAGACGTGTACCCGCTGCCGAGGATCGATGAAACGCTGGAAGCCCTTGGCGGCGCACTGCTGTTCAGCACATTGGATTTGAAAGTGGGGTATTGGCAAATCCGCGTGGCGGACAAAGCCAAAGAGAAGACGGCCTTTACTACGAAGCAAGGGCTCTACCAGTTCGTTCGCATGCCCTTCGGGAACGCTCCGTCCACGTTTCAATGGATGATGAACAGCGTTTTACGCGGGCTCACATGGATTACATGTTTAGTCTACCTAGACGATATTGTGGTTTATACACGCGGCGGCATTGAGCGGCATCTTTTGGAGTTAGCTTGCTTGCTTGAGAGGCTCTCACGGGCGGGTCTCACCTTGAAGCTCAAGAAGTGCGTGTTCGCGGCGAAGCAGATGGAGTATCTAGGTCACGAGTTGAGTGCAGACGGCGTGAGGCCGTTAGATCGGTTAGTGACGGCGGTACGCGATTTTCCGCGGCCAAAGGACGCGGTGGAGGTGAAGCGGTTCAGCCACCCTGCTGGCTACTATAGACGATTCATTGAAGGCTTTGGCGGCATCATGAAGCCGATGACGAAGCTGCTACGGAAAGGAGTTGACTGGGAATGGACGAGAGCGCAGCAGGAGGCGTTCGAGCACGTGAAAACAGTTTTGACGAGCAAACCTTTGCTTATCTACCCTGATTTTACTCTACCCTTTCGACTAGTGACGGACGCAAGCAAAGTGGGGCTCGGGGCGTGCCTCATGTAGGATCGTGGCCACGGCTGGCAGCCGGTGGCATATGCGAGCAAGGTAACGAGTGCGACGGAGGCGAATTACGGCATCACCCACCGAGGCGAATTACGGCATCACCGAGTTAGAATGCCTGGCGGTGGGGTGGTCCATTAAGCTGTTCCACCCGTATCTCTACGGACGGCGATTCACCATTGTCAAGGATCATTCGGCGTTGAAGTGGCTGATGACCAGCCCTAATCTGACAGGCAAACTACATCGCTGGGCCTTGACCCTGCAGGAATTTGATTTCGAGGTCGTCTATCGACCAGGGAGCACGAATGTCGTAGCGGATGCACTTTCGCGAGCGCCCGCTAAGGCTACGGTATTGGCAGCGATCGGCCGACGTCGACGGTCGAGAAGGCGAGCGGCTGTGCGAGCAGCCGGTGCCACGGCTGAGACTACAAGTGCGGTAGCGACAACTACGGACGGTGGATCTGGTCCGGCGACAGCTGGACGGAGTGCGAGTGCGGCGGTCGGGGCGACGACGACGGCCGTGTCGAATGAGGCGCCGAAATCCGTGCTCCACACGGAACGAGCGCCGAACGGGACGGCAAAACAGCCGCCCTCGATGGGAGAGAGGCGCGGTGGTGGCGACAGCGGACAGCAATCGACCAACGATGGCGTGGGCAACGGAAGCGGACGAGAAGCAGTGACGGTGGACGGAGGTGGCACAGACCAAACTACCGAGGACCCCGAGGTGACGAATGACGGCGACGGAGCGCGGGGGCAGCAGGAACTACCGGAGACGACTATGACGGAAGTACCGGTGGTGGCAACACGTCGGACGAAGCGACGTACGCGCCGGAGTGAAGAGGCGTCAAGCGTGGCGCGGCCTCTCACACGCGCGGCGAAGCGGCGTGCTGAGGAGCAACAACGTCGCGAGCAGACTGCGACGCCTCTGCAGGTCGGGGCGGGTGAGCGGGATGGCGGCACACGCCACGACAACGACGTGGTGGCGGCGACGCCCATGAACACGGCGGGCACGAACAACGGCGAGTCAGTGTTGACGGCGGCAGCATCAGGCTCGAATAGCGAGTCCACGATGGGGTCGATGGTAACGAGTCGAACACGACACACGGAGGAGACGGCGAACATGACGACGACGCTACGGAGAGCCGGCAACCACGGAGGGAAGCGTGTGACCTTCGCGGTACCGCTGGAACGCGACGGCGGTCGGGACGACGGGCACCTGGATGGCGGCGACGCGGTAGCTGGACCGAAGAGACGCAGTGAGCCGGCCGGCGAGCGTCACAACGAGCAGAGCGCCGCATTGGGCGACGGCGACGACGACCACGGGCAGGGTCAGTGCGAGTGGCAGTGGAGCTACGACGCACGCGGAACGACCGAGAGCAGACACGGTGGCGACGGCGAAGTCTGCAACAAAGGGCACGGCAACAGTGTCCAACCCGAAGACGACGGGCATGACAAGGGACACGAGCACGGTGTCCACGGCGAAGACGACGAGGGCGGAAACCCGGCGGGCGGAGACGGGGAGCCGAGAGACGACGGAGAAGGATCGCCCAACTACGGTGAGCACTCCGACGAACGGCGGCGATGAACGAGGGGCCTCTGCGAGGCCACAGGCGAGTGAGCATGACGGGCAACCCCAGCGAGACGAGCAACCCGACGAAGTAGTGCGGCGGCCGGTGACGGAGCCGACACTACAGCTCACTGATGACGAGATCGTGACAGAGCAGTCGAAGAGCAGGCTGGTGCAACGCTTGTTCGAAGCTGGTGAGTATCGAGGGCAGTCAGTGACGAAGTCCTTCGGCCTGGTGACGATCAAGACTAAGGACGGTCAACGAGTTGTATTACCACCTTCATTATGGTCTACGGTGCTAAAGAGTGCTACGACTCGGTGTGGGCTGGGCATTTGCGAGCCCCGCACACATACGCGAGGATATCTCAGACCTACTGGTGGCCTGGACTACGAAGTGAGGTGAAGCGATGGGTTCGTGGTTGCCAGGAGTGTGGTAGCCGCAAAGCCAAGCCGAGGGAAGTAATTCCGCCCTTGCGTAGTCTCCGAGGTGGCGACGTTGGCGACAGGTGGGCACACGACGTAGCAGGCCCTCTGCCTACGACGAGCGGTGGCGAGCGATATGTAATTGCCGCCGTAGAGTATGTGACCAGGTACGCGGTCGCAGTAACTGTGAAGAGACACACGGCGGAGAACGTGGCGAGCTTCCTCATGAAGCATGTGGTGCTGAAGTTCGGTGTCGTCAAAGAATTGTTGACGAACGGAGCGCCCGAACTGACAGGCAAGATGATCGAGCAGCTGATCATCATGCTGCAGGCGCAGCAAACGAATCCGGTGCCCTACCGCCCACAGATGATTGGATTATTCGAACGATTCCATCGCATATGGAAAGATTGCATTGCAACGTACATGAGTGACGAGAGGCAGCGGGACTGGGACATCTGGATCGATTTCGCTGTCTACGCCTACAACAGCGGACAACACTCCACGGTGATGTTATCCCCGAATGAGCTTATGATGGGCTGGCGATTACGAGGACCGAATGATTTACTGAGAGCAGCCAGCGTGACGGAGGCTGGTCCGCTCACGGAGTACCACGAGCGGCTGTTGGCGGCGATGAAGAGCAGCCACGAGTGCGCGGAAACAGCGCGGAGGAGAGAACAAGAACGACAGGCACGTTATTACGATCACAAAGTGTAAAGGAAGCGCGAGTTTGCGTCTGGAGATATACTTTGGCTGTACAAACCGCCGAGGGGCCCGAAAGCCTCGAAGTTAGTGGACCAGTGGTTAGGACCGATGCGCGTGGTTGAGCCAGCAGGCATTGACAATTATTTAGTGGAGCGCGAGGATGTGGCCAGTGACCCGGAGCAATTTATAGCACACTCCTCGTTTCTAGTGAGCTACTACTACCCCTCGACGCTACTCGAGACGGTGGCAGCGGACATCGAAGCTCAGCTCGAGCATGAAGGCACGCTCGAACTCGGGGGCGAGGAACCGACGGACGGAACGGCTCTGGGAGCAACGACGGCTCGCGTGCATGCAGCAACAGCTGCGAACTCTACGAAACGACGTAGCCGACCAGTGGAGAGTTCGACAGCAGGGCAACAGCAGCGTGGGCTCGTGGTGGAGCTACGTAGACGACGGCGGCGGAATGCTGCAGGGCAGTATGTCCTCGAATACGAAGTGTAGAACCTACGACGAACGGAATCAACGCGAGGGCGAGACACGGGGATAAGCGGTGGATTTCGGTTGGTGTTTACGACCAACTACTACAAGCCGGAAGGGTCGTGGAAGACCCTTAGTATGGAGAAGTCGTGTAACAGGAGGGCCCGAGTGATGGACCCACGTGAGCAGGACGGCGGTGAAGGACAGCGGCGCGACGGCGACGCACAGCTTGGACGAGCACATGGCGGCGATCGGCAGCACGGTGGAGGTCCAGTACCTCGTGACGGCGACGGAGGACGCTGTGCGAGTGGCCAAAATGCCGCTGAGTGGCACGACGGACGGCACGCACGGGCTGAATCCAGCGCCGGCGTCGAGTCGACATTGAACCAGGGCCAGACACTGGCCCGCGAGTAGGCTGGAAAAGACCGACAATTGAGATTTTGAGGTCTTCGGCGCAAGCGGTCGGAGGACTCGGAAATTGGTGAACTTCGACACAAGTGGTCGGGGCCGTGCTGGAGGGCACGTAGGAGACGGTCGAAGCGTGCAAGAGGCACGTGGTGAACGAAACGTAGCAGGACACGGACGTCATGCAGGCTACGACTGAGGCGGCGAGCAGTGTGGACGAGCGGGTTGCAGCCGGCGTCAGACGGAGAGCGAGCAGCGGGTGACGAGGCCCATACTGTTCCTCGGGCGAGTCGGACGCGGGATCTGTGGGCGGTCGGACGTGCAGTTCGTACGAGCAGACGTAGTTGAACGAGAACGAGTACGAGGAGTAGGTACTGGCGGAAGCTAGTATCTATTCGTTGGTAGGAGAGGTTAAGGACCCCTTTAAAATAAAATTGGAGCGTCCGCGACAGCGGACGTTCCGGCAGGGGGAGATCAGGTTGATCTCTGACGGCCAGCACAGCGTTGCGAAGTAGACGACTCGCGTGCGAACTCGCAGCGTGAGCATACGACCTGCTCAGCGGCTCGGGCAAGACAAGTGGGCCCGCTTCACAACCAATCTCAGATTCCCAGCTGCGTCCCTGGGCCTTCCCGGAGTAGCTCGACTCAGATAATACAGGACTCCTCTCGAATCAAGGGTGAACTGGTCCACCACCTTGGCCACATCTTCAGCCTCAGTAGCAGAGAGGTTCCCCAAGTCCCCATTCAGGTAATCCTTGAGCTTCTTCGTCCAAGGCTTAGCCCCTTGCAGAACCAGGATGCGTCTCCACCGTTCAGCGATTGACGCAGCAGGAGTTGCCGCCTCAGGTGAGTACGCTGGAGCTTGCTCAGCGGGGAGCTCAGCATTCTGGGCAGAATCGACACCTTGGTCGGAGTCGTCCCTAGCTGCCGTTGGCTCGGCGTCCCCGGCCCGAGCTTGACTCCTAGTCACCATGAAGATCTTAGCGCTGGGCAACAGAGGTTTGGCAGCATCTTCCAGCGGAGTTGGCTCAGCTACCACTTCCACGCCAGCTTGAGTGCCAGGCTGTTCAGTCTCAGGCTCAGCAGGCTCAGCCTCATTCACCTTGATTAGCTTCTCCTGGATCCGAGTGAGCTGAACCAGTTCAACCGGGTCTTCAATGGTGACGGGGCCTTGAATCACCAGGGTCTTCGACGTGAGATAGTCTGCAGCTGCGTTATACTCCCGCTTCACATGAGCGCAATCGCTGGAAATCTGGGCGAAGCGTCTCGAACTCGGCCAACAGCACTTGCAGCCCTGGGCTCAGACACTGGATCAAGCCTTGAGCCTGCTGAATGACAATCCGAGAGTCACCGATCCCTACAAGGTCCAAGATGCCACGAGCCTTTGCCATGCGAACACCTTCAAGCAAACCATGATACTCAGCTTCATTCACCATGATGCCTTCAAAGTGGAAACCTCGAGCTTCGGCCACGTCCCAGGACGGGAGCTTCCACAGAATGCAACCAGAAGCACCAGAGCGATCTGAGAGGTTGGCAGCTCCATCGAAGCTGAGCAGTCATCCCTCGTTGTCCGCCTCCAGCATCTCCAGGCTGATCGGCGGGGCTCGGACTACTCGTCCCTTGTCTGGGATTAGGTTCTCAGCGATCTTGTCCAACTGGTCACGCGGAGCGATCCCGGCTCCCATAATCGCAGCCAAACCATCTTCATCACGTTCGACCTTGTGGACCTCCAGGGGCCAGGGCGACAGACGTGCAGCCCACTGCTCACAGCGTCCTTCCCGCGATCGAGACTTGAACAACCACTTCAGAACAGAATACCGGGTGTAGACCTTCAGCAGTTTGCATCCGCTCAGCATCGAATAGAAGACTCTCAGAACCCGGAGCAACGCCACGACCTCCTTCTCAGCCGGGTGGTATCTGAGCTCCTGATCATGCAGCGTCCTCCCAGTGTATCGCACCGGGAGAATGACTCCATCGTACTCTTGGCCCAGCACCGCACAGACTGCCGAGGGATTAGCGTGTAGAATAATCACGTACGGCTTCTCCCTGTCCGGGTGGCTGAGCAGCGGGGTAGAGACGATCTTCTGCTTCGGAATTTCAAATGCCTCCTTGGCTCGGCCGAGATCGCGTCCAGCTTGGATCTGCTCATCCGTCAACTCGTAGAGCACAGACGCTACAACCGGGAGGTCTTCAATAAACTTGTTGTAGTAATTGAGACTCCCCAGGAATGACTGCGCTCCTTGCAACGTCGACGGGAATGGCAGATCCTTGACTCCCTTGGCGATCTTCGGCTTAGCTCGGATTCCCTCCGCTCCAACTTCATGTGAGAGGTAAGAGATAGACTTCTTACCAAACTCGCTCTTGGGTAAGCTCACCGAGATTGCCCAGTATCTCAGTCGATAGAGCAACCGGTCCAAGACTTCGCACATCTGGTCCCAGGTCTCTGCTCCATACGCGATGTCATCGATGTAGGAGCTTCGTCCCAGAACGGGGCTCAGTTGAGGCG